>PVIJ01023560.1:0-14031 GCA_004024925.1 Scalopus aquaticus | reverse complement strand
GTCTTAATTATTATGGCTCTGTAGTATAATTTGAAATCAGGGAGTGAAATTCCTCCATTTTCTTTCTTTTTAGTTAGGAGGGCTTTAGCTATGCGAGGTTTTTTGTGGTTCCATATGAATTTCATCAGTAGTCGATCTATTTCTTTGAAGAATGTCATTGAGATTTTTATTGGGATAGCATTAAATCTGTAAATTGCTTCAAAAAAATATTACTTCAAAAAAAATTTACTCATGGGTCTTTGACTTTGAATGTGTTTTGAAGGGCTTTAATGTTTTGTCTTTTCAGTGGAATTAGGGTGTTTTATGGAAAAATTGCATTTTTATTGTATCGATAACTTTTTTTTGAGTCTAAGCTTGGCAAATTATTTCTCTTTCTCAATTCTCCCTATATTGGTCAGTATTCTAAATTATTATATGGCCTATGTTGAGAGGATTGGACTGCTGTGAACTTTGAGAACACTATTTTCTTAAGAAAATTTATGTCACTTCATGTATTTTAAGATTATATAAATTGTGTTTAAGTAGATGCCAAACTTTTAGTTTCCTTGCATCAAACATTGTAGTCGACGTTCTGAAAAATTTTGAAGCATATTTTTAAAAACTAGTAATGATAATGGGCAAATGGGCCTTTAAAGATGTCAAAGGCAGTGCCCCAGTTGCTTACGGGTCACTATCTTGGTTCTGCACCCATGCGCACAATTGCAAGACTAGTCAGGCTTAGGGGACAATAACAATGGGATTTATTTAACAAACAGGAAAAAACAAAGAATTACTAAAGTCAACATATGGCCGTTTACCTTACTTAAAACAGTGTCCAGTGCTTTAAGTCCCAAAAAAGTAACAAAGATGGCGTCTTCCTGCCACTGCTGATATGGAGCTCCTCTTCCAAATAATAGGCCATGATTCCAAAATGGCATCTTCCTTCTTCTGCAGATGCACAACAGTCAGACTGTAGGCCAGGTTTCAACTTACAAGGACGACACAAAACACAACTGGAGATCCTCCTGGAACTGCCATGGTGCCCCAGCACAGCACCAGGCTAACAACACTGCAAATAGCAACTACAGCAGACAGACGGCCCAACAGACTGCACTCATTCATTTTAGGAAGGTGCCTCCTTTGGTCCTCTGCCTTCTTCCTTTGGCTGCAGTGAAAACAAAACTGGGAGCAGTTTCTGTTGCCTGGCTACTTGCAAAGCCTCCAAAGTCACTTAACACATTGTTTGTGGGTAGTTTTTAATCGCACGCTAACAGGTGGCGTTGGCCATTTTTGCTAATTTTTTAAGTATTAAAAAAAAAGTATAAAAATAAACATATTTATACGTTACCCACACTCTACTGCTAGTTTATAAGAAACGTATTAATACGTGTCCTGCGCTCTACTACCAGTCAACGTAAAACATATAAATACGTTTCCCGCATACAATGTGTTAAGATTCCAAAAACGTTCAATACAAAACTCTACATCCTGATGGCTGCTTCTTCTATTCCTGCATCATGGCGACTGCTTCCTCTATTCCTTCAGCATGGCGACTGCCTCTTTCATTCCTACATCATGGCAACTGCTTCTTCTTCTTCTTCAGTCCCCTTTTATTTCTCATCAGAAACTCTGCCCCAAATGCAAACTTAGCAGTTTACCAGGGGCTATTCATTCTCATCAGCAAACCCCCTCCAGGGGGCACTACCTTTTCCAGACTTTGGACTCAGCCCGGTTACAGTAACTTGATTACCAATCTGAAATTCAGGTTTATTTCTAAAATTATTTTATAGAAGACTTTTGAAGAATTGATGATCATTTAAAAATATTTAAAATTACATAAATGCACATGTATCTCTTTTTTCGATACATAGACTAATACATGTTTCTTTTGGGAATTTCACAAAGTAAGAAAATTGCCAGTAAGAAAATTAAAATAGCTAAAAATCCCCGTCACATAAATAAATACAGTTTACATTTTGGTAGATTACTTTCTGTTACTTTTTCTGGCACAAATTGTATTTTATCTTTAGGAGAACCTGATTATTTTTTCAAATTGTGGTAAGTTGACATATAACAATATATTAGTTTCAGGTGTACAACATTGTGATTAAATATTTATTTTTTTTTAAAGATTTATTTATTTATACATACAAGCTAGGGTACAGGCCAGAGGCGTAGGGCGGTGAAAGGATTCACCAGAGACAGAGTGGGTAGCAGAACAGTCAGATCAACAGAAATACACTGCTGAGGGGAGCAGCCGGCAAGGCAGGAGAGGTCTGCTGTGCCATGTGGGAATCTCCCCGGCAGGGCATTGAACTCGCTTCTTCGCTTCTGACAGCTCCGCAGCGCAGCACTTAACTGCTGCGCCACCAGGGAGGCCCTGTGATTAAATATTTATATGGGTGACACCGTCTAAGTCAGCTGTTCCAACCAAGGAGCCCATAAACCCTCCTAATTATTTAACAGGAAGAAATAAATGTAAGAAAAGGAAAGAGGGAGTCATATTCCTCATTACTGTTCTCTGAAGAAAAAGTAATTGTAGTTGTTTGTAGGTAACTGATTTACTTTGAAGCATATTATACACATTCCTCCATTCCCACTTGACTTGAGTTTTCTCTTTGTTGCAGTATATCTATACTTTGTGAAATCTCTTGTCCTTTAGGGAATTCTGACTGGCAGTACTTTGAGTGAGTCCAACAACTAACTAGAGTTCACAGTAACTCTTTGTTTACCAAATTAAATTACTTTCCAGTACCCCTTATTTTTTCCTTCTCAGTGAATGAAGTTCATTCTGTCTAAATCTTTTCCCTGTTGAAATTCCTAAAGAAAAATCTTAAAGTAGGACCTTTCATTTGCCATTTAATAACAAAATTCAAATAATACTCTTGGGCAAAGTAATGTAGCACAACAGAAATCACGTTGGTTTGGCATATGAAGCACCGGAACCCGTCACTGAGCCTCACATCAAGAAGTGTCTGCATCTCTGAAAGTTCTTGGAATTATATGCTCCTTATTGTTTTTTGGAGTCAAATGCGTTGTTTGTCATTTATTAAGAGACAGTGATATTGTGCTGATCAGAGTCGCTTGGGTCCCCTTGGTTTGTGTTGGTTTCCTGTGTCTCTGTGTCCTCTTCATTCCCAAGCATAATTTAAAGAGAAGCCCAATAAAGAAGAGTACTGTTGTGTCAGGCAACACCACACAAATACACGGGAGTCGTGGAGCAGGCCACATGATGCAGGATGCTGCTCAGTGAGCGAGATCCTGACATTTTTATTTGGAGAATTATTATACAACATCAGTTACAGAGGTTAGGAGGACAAGGAGAAAAAAAATGGGTAAAACTAAAGAATGTGTTCTTGTCATTAGGGGCTTCGGGGGACATGAGTCTGCTGACCAGATAATTCTTATCTGTTTGGCGACCAAATGTTGTAATTGAAATTATAACCCAGACCCTCAGATATGGTTCTAATCTTATCAACAAGGCTTTCCACTGATCAGCTTCTGGGGCTCCTTGTCATGCATTAGTCCTCGGCCCCCTGGGTGTTCCTGGTCATACCTTTTGATGCATAAGTCAGGAGTGTGTTTTCTGCACCCATCCTCAGCTCCTCGGGCTTTCCCAGTCATACCTCGTGGAACATAGTCTTCCCAGAGTGATCAAGCTTTTTGCTCTTGGTTAATATGAAAGGCATCTTGTAAGGTTTTGCTATGACTAATTAATTGGGCAGTTCTGACCTTGTATAGGAATGCGGAACTGTAGATAACAATAGGTCATCAAACAGGCTGCTTAAGTTTAGCAGACCCACAGAGAACCCCCTGCCAGCTGCCAACCCCCCTTCCCCCCCCCCCCCCCGCAACTCTCTTGTTTGAGATGTTCCTTCTGCCAGATTTAACGGCTAACACTTTTTCTTTATATCTTTTTTTTTTAAAAAAAAGATTTACTTACTTATGCATACAGGAGCTAGGTTATAAGCCAGAGGTGTGGGGGTGGTGGTGAGAGGATTTACCAGAGATAGAGTGGGGAGCAGAAGAGGCAGACTGACAGAAATACACTGATGAGGGGGACAGCAGGTGAGACGGGAGAGGTCTGCTGCGCCATGTGGGTCAGCTCCCTGGCTGGGGATCAAACTCCGGCTGCAGCAATGATAGTGTTGAGGCTTAACCCTATGCCACCAGCAGGTCCTTTATACCTTATTTGAGCTTAGTAGAAAAATGGTAATATACTCAGTGGAAGAAGATGTACCAGTTCATTAGACATTTTTTTTTTTCACATGGAAAAATGATGATTCCTGTTAAGGGTGGCAGTAACATATTGATAGTATGTAAATGATTTAGTCTTCATCAATTTTTTGTTGAAATTAAGAAATTAATAACACTGAGAGTGGTGACATAATTGACCCACCATAATTCCATACAGGTGTGGTTTTTACAAGTGTTGAAGAATACTTCCCTCTTTCATTAATGTTTCATTTATACGACACTATCAATCTAATTAATATCAATACAGTGTACCATGTATATCATGAAACCAATTTCAAACTACTATTTATTTGTAGAATCTCTCTTCCTTCCCCTTTTTGGAGGACTTAATTATATTTCTTTCCTGCTGAATCTAGACAATGTATATGTTACAATTTAATTTTGTCGAGGTAATTTTGGTTTACAGCTCTGTCTATGGTTAAGAGAAATAGGCTCACACCTCTTCAGATGTGTGCTACCATACCCACCACCAAAGCACCCATAAAACTCCACCATAGTCCATTGGCCTCTCCCCCTCTTTGTTTGCCATGCCCCTCCCCACTAGAAGACTCAGTTGTGTAGTCTTATTCTTAGGCTGGGAAAACTACAGCGACTGTATCTGAAGGTAGAAATCCTCTATTGTGAAAAAATAAACAAGGATGTTAAAAAAAATGGTTATAAGAATCAAAAGTAAAATTAATATTTCACAATTCTAATTGCTTTTGCTTTGCTTCTCTCTGCATGTTATATATTGTGGTTTTTAAATATTTAAAATTTCATCTCTGATGTAAAGTAGAAACAAAATAACTTAGAGTGGTATCTTTTTGTCAATGGTAGCTCCTTCTATGCCTCTTTCAAAGCAGTGTTCATGTTGTGTCTTTCCGGAATTAGTAGAAATTATTTGCAGAGGTGGCAATTCTCTGTGGGCTAGCCACATGCAGAAAGTGAAACCTTATAATATGTATTTTCATGTTGTGTGCTGTGTGGTAGATAAAATTGATAATTCTTTTTTCTCTTTTGAATACCTGATTTCTGTCATAACATAGGTCTTTCTGAAGTTTAGGCAGTTGCAGAAAGATTGGCATCTTCATGTTTCCCAACATTCTAATGCTGGAAATAATTCAGGATGACCCTTGGTATCCCTTCATTTTTGTAACTGAAACAAAAAGATAGTATCTGGGGGTAGAATTAGGAATGAAATCTATGTATTTAAATCTGCATCTGTAATCTCCCCTTTATATATGTGTGCACATATATCTATAAATATCTCTCTTTCTCTCTCCCTATATATAATAAAATCATGGGTTTATGCGGATACCTCATTCCAGCCCTTCAGGTTGCTTCAATATTTTCTCTGGCAATGAGCAGTACAACACATATTACCCTTAGTATATTTTCTTGTTAGCTCAATCAAAAATAGTTTGCTGTACATATAGGTCTCCAATTGCACTGCTCTGTCTGCTGTTTGCCAGCCTGCAGGCCACTGCTGCTACTGCTGACTGGCCACGGCCTCTACACAGAACCCCCAGACCTTCCTGTCTGCTCTGTGTCTTTAGCCACCCTCCCAGCCACTGTGCTGATGCCTCTGTACTTGGACCAGAAAGGAAAGCAAGATGGAAAGGAAACGGCAGGCTGTATTTCTTTAACATTTTGCAGAGATTTTCACCTTTGCCACGTTTTCTTGAGAATGTTTTATTTTTGAGAGTCCTCTCCTTGTAGTAACCTGACAATTCCCAGAGGTTTACTCATTCCTAGAGTTGGTTCTGTTTTCACAGAAGGGAAACATGACCTCATTATTTCACCAAAGGGGTCATGTCCCCTGCAGCCTAGTGCAGTCTTGTCCACTAGGGAAAAGAAAAAGAATGGTTTTCCTGACAGCCTGACACCCCATAGGAATGGATGTGTGTGCTGTCACTGCTGGTGTAGCAGCTGTTTCTAATGGAGGCGCATAGTCTTTCCAGCTCTTTAGTTCTAGTACTGAGAGTATACAGACACACATCCCTTTCTTGGTATTCATTCCCTTAGCTCTGGGGGTTGGGGTAGGGAGAGTTGGCAGCCCTAGCCAGTATTGTGTCTGAAAATTTCCTTAGTAAAACTTTACTTCCTGATCTTAAGGAGATGGAGTCCTTTTTGTTCCTAAACCTCTGACTTTGCTCATTTTCATGCTTCAGGTTGACGAGTGACTTCTTTTTTAATTTCTGGTTATAGAAAACTTGCTACAGAATAATGTAAAAAAGAAAGGGAATATATCTGCTCATGGAGCAGAAAATTTGAGTCGGATGGGCTTTATCCCTTGCAGATTCCCACTCCATTTCTTTGTGATTCTCTTGGCTGTTTTCTTTGTATCAACTTGGATCTTGTGCTGCTTCTCTTGTGGTAGCAAAATGGCTGCAGTAGTTCTAGATTTTGCATCTACCTACCACATGGTCCAGAAGGAAGGAGCCAACATTTTGATTTCATGCTGATTGTACCAACTCAGGTGATGTATTTATCCCTAATTTAAAGATTGTAGCCAGAGGGATGAAAGATTGCTGATTAACTTAGGCCATTTTAGATCTGCATACACTTAGAACTAAGGATCAAGTGAATTTCATACAAAATCAACAGAGGTGCTACAAAATAGTCCTCATGGAGTAATGATTATAGCTTCTGCTTTCATAGCACTTTGGGCAATATTATTCATTGAAAACAAAGAAATTTAAAAATATTTGGATAAAAAATGTTGAATTATGTCTATTTTAAGCTCATTTCATTGACAGTATTCTTAGTTTTTAATTCCAGGTTCAATCTTTTGTGGAGTAGTTGTAACTCCACACAACTGTAACAGGATAGTAATTAAGGTGGTGGATAGATGAGCCAGAGGTAAAGCTCAGATGAGATTTTACTCTTTACTTTCATAAACAGATGTTTTAGAAATGTGATAACTGAAAGGTAAATAATAGAACATGTTAGGTAGGTGATGGATTGTATCACTTCCTAGAAAGCAATTGAATATACTCTCTTAGGTTTATATGGGGGCTATTTTAGTGGGCATAGGAAATGCGATGAGTAGGTAAGGCCTATCAGAAGTGTCCATGGAGTTATTAATGGGGAGTAGGTCTAAGCCTATTGGTTAAGTAATGCTTAAGCTTTAAATTTCTGTGCAGGTCTTTGCTAATTTCGTGGAGTAGGCATTTGGGAATGGGTTCAGATTCACTCTTTCAAAATGTGTGCAGTCTCAGCTGGCCGCCTCCATTTCTCATATTACCCTGATTTTTTTTTTTTATTTATACATACAAGCTGGGGTACAGGCCAGAGGCGTGGGGTGGCGAGAGGGTTCACCAGAGACAGAGTGGGGAGCAAAACAGGCAGATCAGAAGTACACTGCTGAGGGGAGCAGCGGGCGAGGCAGGAGAGGTCTGCCACACCATGTGGGATTCTCCCCGGACGGGTGTCGAACTCCCGTCGCCGGTGCCGACAGCTTCACAGCGCAGCGCTCAACTGCTGTGCCACCGGGGAGGCCCCCCCCCCCCCGGTTTGTTCAATAGTCTACTGTTTGCTTATTCACTGGGCTGCACCTACTACTCCATGATGGAAGGGAGATCAGAAGTTGAAGCAGAAAGAACTGTTGGGCTAGATGTGGGGGATAGCTACCCTTTTGGCGCCTGTAGGGAGCAAGAAGGTCTAGGTCTTAGAGTCTCCCCACTGAGAACTCTTGGAGAACTTTCTCTCAGCTGAGGCCTCACACATAGCACTTTTATAAGACACAGGTCAGAGTAGAGCACCTGTGGCCTTGGCCCAGGCCAGCATCTGTGCCATCGGACAATTGCTGGAAGTCGCCTTTCCATCAGATTCTGTGATGTATAAACATGTATCTTATGTGAAAATTCATGGTGATTTTAGTGACTGTTTGCGAAGGGCTGTGCTTAGTTACCTTTATTCCTCCCTGGAGACTGACTTGTGCTGTATGCAGAGGCATAAGTGCAGATTCATGGAGATAATGGCTTTGGGTATAATATGTAGTGCTAACTAACCGTGTTCCCTACTGCTCCCAAGTAGCTGATCACAGAACTTATGCATATATGAAACAATTGAAGAAAGAGGTAATACCTTATGTGGCAATAAGTTTCTAGAGATTCAAAGGATAGTCCGATTCTTAGGTCCAAAGCTAAGAGATTAAATGTAAGCTTTGTCTTGAAGATGAAGCGATGTCTTGGTTAGTTGGAGAAAAAAGGAAGATAGGCATTCCTTAGTGGGCATGGAGGAATGAGTAGGAATGTGTGATGACTGAAATAAACACTGGAAGATAACAATTACGTTGATTTAACTGAAGCACAGAGTCTTCTTAGGAGCACAGGTAGAAATAAAGTTGACGAGGAAGGGATTGGTTGAGACATTCTAGGAGAAAGTCAAAGTAGTGAGGTAGAGAGAAGTAGATTGAAAATGTGGTATTTCAACCAACTATTAAATTTAGCTTCTACGCAGTATCTTTTTTAGATGTAGAAATAATTTATGTTTAAATGATTCATTGCAAATTGTGATTTAAGAAAACTTTCCATGTTCTTACTGAAATGTCCAGAAACTCAAAAATATGTATGTTTTGACAGAATTTTTATTTGTTAAATTTTGCATATTAAATATATTAAATTTTATATGTTAAGAAAAATAGTTGGAATAGATAACATTTTGTTTTTGATTGTTATAGCAAAAATATTCCCAAGTTTCCTGGGTTAACTGGGAATTGCATTAACTTGGGGATAGTTCATTTTGAGGTGTTTATGAGTATTTGTTTCATTTAGTTCTGGGAAATGAAATAACTAAATTATCTTTCATTTTCCAGAAGTGATCTTGAAATAGTTAAAAATACTGCCTTCAAATGTGTAATAGCAAGTAGTTTTTAAAGTGTAAAACTCTGGGCCTCCCTGGTGGCTCAAGGGGTTAAGTCTCAGCACTACGAAGCTACTGCCAGCCACTGCAGCACAAGTTTGATCCCTGGCCAGGGAGCTAATGCACATGGCACAGCAGACCTCTCTTGTCTTGCCTGCTGCTCCCCTTAGCAGTGCATTTCCGTAAATCTGCCTGTTCTGCTCTCCACTTTGTCTCTGGTGAATCCTCTTACCACCACCCCTGTGCCTCTGGCCTACACCTCAGCTCTTGTATGTATAAATAAATAAATCTTTAAAGAAAAATAAAGTACAAAACTCTAACATTTTTTATCAGATCTTATATATAGATACAGAATTTTTTCCTAGAAAAACGGTACTTAATGAAATGGGTTCCTAATAAGTGATTTTAATCAAAATAAATTAATTGTAAACCCAACCACCTTTTATAGATAACTAAAATTTCATATCAACTGGGGTGTCTCAATTGTAATGAAAATACAATGTTCAATTAAAATTTTGTTTCCTTGAGGCATCTACATAGGTTTTAAGAGTAAGTTCTGAAATAGGGTGGGGATTGGCTGGGAGGTGGGAAGGAGTTGAAAGGAGTGCATTTTTTGTCTAACAAAGTACACTTGGAAGATATGTTGTAGGGGCCTCCCTGGTGGCGCAGCGCTTAAGCGTTGCGCTGTGGAGCTGTTGGTAGTGGCCATGCAAGTTCGACGCCCAGCCGGGGAGAATCCCACATGGTGCGGCAGACCTCTCCTGCCTCGCCCGCTGCTCCCCTCAGCAGTGTGTTTCTGATCTGCCTGTTCTGCTCCCCACTCTGTCTCTGGTGAACCCTCTTGCCACCCCACACCTCTGGCCTGTACCCCAGCTTGTATGTATAAATAAATAAATCTTAAAAAAAAAAGATATGTTGTAGATTTGGAATTATGTGAAAAATTTATAAACTGTCTTTAAATCAAATGGAGGTTTGTTTTCATGTTGATCAACAGGGACTCATTTGGAAAGTCAACATTAATGGACTGATATGTATGTGAGTTTCTCTCCAAGGTTGACAATTATGCCTTTGGTGCTGACTTTGTAGCAAAGAATTATGATCAAATAATTTCTCACTAAACTGGCAATGGCAAACATTTGCTAGGAAAAGTCTTTAAACAGTCTTCTTGAACAATTAAAATTACTTTATTGTTGTTCTTATGTCTAACTCTAAACTTGAGAAACAAAATATCCTCATTGCCAGGAGAATAAAATGACAAAATGTGCCAGTTAGTATTATTCAATTATTTTATGTAAATGTAAACCCATTTACTTTAAGGAGAGCCATCACACCTTTTAAAATGAGATCAGTCAATGTCTTTCTTAGAACTGTTTTCATTGTGCTAATGAATAGGTATTTTTATTTGTGAAATATTGCATTTTTATTCTCTTTATTAATGGCCCTCCCTGCGTACAAGTAAATAAATCATTGGGTTGCTAGGAGTTCTGAGTGCTTTTCAAAGAGCATTTAAGTGCTTGTAATCACTAAACAAAGAAGTACTATAGATTAACTGTGTTGTAAACTACACATGAAAGCAATGTCTTTTTTTATTATCTGTAACTTTAATGGAAAGAAAATGTTAATTTAGGGTAATGAAATAGACCTCCAAGTATGATCAGTGAATAGACCATTAGGTTAATTAAAATGAGGATATGTATCACTGCCGTGCTGAAACTATCATTGTGGAAGAGACAGATTCATTTAGTGCTTGAATAGTAAAATTCAAAATATGTCACTCCCAAATGAGATTTACTACACAAAGGAACAAGATTGATGACAGGGGTAATTCAGTTTTGTTTCATTTACTTTTACCTGTCACATTACTTGTCATTCTAGAGAGCCTGTCACTTAAAGGTGAAAATTTATCCAATCTTTTAAAAATCAATTAAGTATAAACTTTGTTACGTTCCTGTCTGTCTATCATCCTACTTGAATAAACACAAAAAACAAGATTTAAATAGTAGAATGTAAAAAAGTTACTTTAAATTTATTGATTTATAAAAATGCAACTGAAATGATCACTACAACTTCTTAGTTATTAGTTCTTTTCAGTGTATATACCAAAACCTGTTGGACGCTAACTTAGTGTAGTTATCTACTTGGAAGATTTACTGATTTGAATTTACTAAAATTCATTGCTTCAGCACTATACTGTATTTAGTAAAATATTTTATAAATGCTTTTGATTTTTCCCTATAAAAAGTCTTAATGCTATGCAATCATAGCATTTGAGATGACTTTTCAGTAAGTACTTCCATTTTGATTTAAAAGGCATGGCACATATTTAAATAAAATTTAAGTTTGATATGCTCTTAAACTATTCATTTTTCAATTAATACATTAATTTCCATTCAGATCTTAGGTGTAGAAGTACATCATCTGGTTTAGTAGCCAACACAGCCATCACCAATAGACTTTTGTCTGATATCTGAAGTGTGCATTTATGTACTAAGTGATTTACAAAACAAAGGCTTCCCCTAATGATTTATGTGATCAATCAGTTAACCCAGTATTTACTAAATTTCAGTTCTAAGTGCAGTATTAGAGTAGATCCTTTCATGTGCCTGAGGCTTACCTTGGAAGGTTTTACATGATCAGCATATGTTTATAAGAGAATCAAGTTTCTCTCCTTAGCTCTGCAATTAAGAAAGCACTTTAGGAAGGGGAGATTTTGTTTCTTTCTCATTGGTTTTAGTGTCTTGATTCTGGTAATTTATCTTCTTGACTTATCCAGTTTCCTGTAATTTGCCTAGATGATATTTAGCAGAAGGTATTTCATGGATATATGTAAGCATATATATTTAATGTTTTTGATATGTGAACGTTACCTTAACTAAATTGATATAGAAAAAATTGATGCTTATATTAGGAAGTGAATCTTTGTAATTGGGTCCACCACAGAATTTTTCTTAACAATTACTTTAGAACATCTAACAGGTTTCATTTTTTAAAAGTTATTTTTTATTATTGAGATAACTTGGTTTGCAGCACTGTATATAATTCAGGGGAATAGGTTCCCACTTCCTCAGATGTACCTTACCATGCCCCACCCACTATTTAATTGAAGTGGGTTTTTAAAAAAAAAATTATTATTATTATTATTTATGTCTTTTACATTATTGTGTATTCCCCATAGGTTACCCACCACCGATTCACCTGTGAACCGTTACCATAGTCCCTTGTGCTCTTTTCTCCCCCGTTTTGAGCCCTTAATCTCCCCCTTCCCTCACTAAATATATCTCTCTCTCATTTGGATCTCCTGTATTCCTGCTATAAGTGAAACCATTAGATATTTTTCTTTCTTTCTGGCATGATCCATTCTAGCTCCTTCCATGTTGCTGCGAATAAACACCTGATTGGAAGAAAATTTTTGCACACAATACAACTGATAAGGACTGATCACAAAAGCAAAGTCAACAATTCAGTCAAAAAATGGACAGAAGAGCTAAAAAGACACTTCTCCATAAGGGAAATGCAAATGGCAAACAGGTATATGAAAAAATGTTCAACGCACTTATAATCAGGGAAATGCAAATCAAAACCACAATGAGATACCACCTCACACCAGTGAGAATGGCACACATTAAAACAACAGGCAACAACAAATGCTGGCGAGGATGTGGAGAAAAAGGAACTCTTCTGCACTGATGGTGGGAATGCAAACTGGTCCAACCATTATGGAAAGCTGTATGGCGGTTCCTCAGACTGCTAAAAATGGAGCTTCTGTATGACCTAGTAATACCACTTCTGGGAATCTACCCAAAGAACACAAAAACACCCATCCAAAAGGATATATGCACCGCTATGTTTATTGCAGCACTGTTTACAATAGCTAAGATATGGAAACAACCCAGATGCCCAAAAATAGATGACTGGATCAAGAAGATGTGGTACATATACACAATGGAACACTATTTGGCAATCAAAAAAGATAAACTCATGCAATTTGCAGCAACCTGGATGGAGCTAGAAGGGATCATGCTAAGTGAAGTTAAGTGTATTCTTAAATAAAAATAGGGAATTGTAATGATTGATTCAGCCTGAACAGGGCCTGTAAGGTGTAGCAACAGCTTCTTATTTGTGCTATATATTCATCCTTGATTGCTTGGGATCTCTGTCTCATATTGTCCTTATTCTCTAGGAGCCAAGCTACATTCATCATTCGAAAAAAAAAAATATGCCCAATTCTGCACGAGCTCAAATGGTTTCCAATCAAAAATGACATATCCACACCCTTTCCAGCATTTGTTGTTGCCTGTATTTTTAATGTGTGCCATCCTCACAGGTGTGAGGTGGTATCTCATAGTGGTTTTGATTTGCATTTCCTTGATTATAAATGATGTAGAGCATTTTTTCATGTATCTGTTGGCCATTTGCTTTTCTTCTTTGGAGAAGTGCCTTTTGAGCTCTTCTGCCCATTTTTTGATTGGGTTATTGGCTTTTTTTTTTGTTGAGTTGTGAGAAAAAGGAACTCTTCTACACTGCTGGTGGGAATGTGAACTGGTCCAACCACTATGGAAAGCTGTATGGCGATTCCTCAAACTGCTAAACATGGAGCTTCCATACGACCCAGCAATCCCACTTTTGGGAATTAACCCAAAGGATACAAAATACTAATCCGAAAGGATACATGCACCCGCATGTTCATTGCGGCACTGTTCACAATAGCAAAGGTATGGAAGCAACCCAGATGTCCAAAAATAGATGATTGTATCAAGAAGATGTGGTACATATACACAATGGAATACTATTCAGCATGGAAAGAAGATAAACACATGCAATTTGCAGCGACATGGATGGAATTAGAGGGAATCATACTCAGTGAAATAAGCCAGAAAGAAAGAGAAAAATATCGAATGGTTTCACTTATAACAGGACTATAGGGAGGCCGGGTGGGAGAGAGACAATCAG
>PVIJ01023559.1:0-14034 GCA_004024925.1 Scalopus aquaticus | reverse complement strand
TTTAACGCTCCAGGGGTCCCTGCCTGCTCTGTCCTTGAAACCACCTGTTTACCCTAACTTGTCCTATGTCTCAAGATCAAGAAAAAAGAGGATGATGGGAAACAATGTAAACTTTCTGTCTCAGTTTAAAGCCAAAAACAGTTATTTCTTATAAATGCAAACTTAAAACATTTTCTTATTTAAGAAAATTACCAGGACCCTATGTGTTTTATGACTGCTTTTTTCACTTGATATGCATGAATTAAGGTCACTGTTAGGGTGAAAGTCTCAGGGTAAGCTTAGGGTGTAGAATGTCTATTACTGTTAGGGTGACTATTAGCCTGAAAGTTTCAGGGTAAGTCTGTGCCATGTAAAGTGAGACTCCCGGTTCCATTTTGAGTTGGGAAAGGCCTCTGTAGAACTACTTTCTGTTCCCACTCTGACTCTGTTTCCACCATTCTGTTGCTCTGTTACTCCTGACCTGACTCACCACCTTGGAGGCCATTTCTTAGGCCCAGACCTGATAAAGTCCTCAAGTCAGTAAAAACTGCTTAAAAATTAAATAAATAAAAGTTCTCTGTGTCTTCACAAATAAAAACTAATTCAAGATTTAGTGGGTTCATTTAAAACCTATATGCCTTAAAGTTATGATGGTGGGAAGCAGTACTTTCTTCTGTGCTTAAATGTGATCACTCATGAAATTTAGCAAAAAGAGTAATTAACCTGCTCTATGTCAACAAAAATAAATTTGCTATTTGATGTTAGTATTAAAACTTCTCTTTTTATTTTTTATTTTATTTTTATTTATTTTTTAATTGTTATTTATGTCTTTTACATTTTGTATTCCCCTTGGGCAGCCCACCACCAATTCACCCGTGATCCATCTCCATGGTCCCCTGTATTTTCCTCTCTTCCATTTTGTGCCCTTCTCCTCCCCCCCCCCCCCCCACCGCTGAGTGTCTCTCTCCCACCCGGCCTCCCTATAGTCCTGTTATAAGTGAAACCATTCGATATTGTTCATAGTACATAAATGTGATAGAATACTCTAACAAGAATGAGGCAGATCTGTAACACTGAAATGGAAAGTAGTCTATGATCTAGAATACTGACTACAGGGACCTGGCATCAGATCACCTGGGTTTGAATTGTGGCTCCCCCACAATCTAGCTATCTATAACTCTAGGCACTTTTTTCTCTATGCTTCAGTTTCCTCATCAATAAAACAGGAATAATAATACTATAGTACCTACCTCAATGATATGAAGATTGCCTGAAATAGTGCATGCAGTGTTTTTAGTATGTTATAAGGCCACATAATCATTTACAAGTATACATAATAATCATAGCTAACATTTATTAAGTGAAATAGACAAGTTGCAGACCCTATGTATGTTTAAAGTATGTCCCTTTCAAGGGTAAAGGCAGCATGTTATTTGACTATAGAAAAAAGTCAAGAACAACAGAATACTTATTAGTGGTTAACTTTAGGGCATGGAAGACATATTTCTTAATATACTTTCTTAATGGAGGGATTTTAGAAGACTGTTTTTAATTTTTTTTAAAGATTTATTTATTTATGCATACAAGAACTGCAGTGTAGGCCAGAGGTGTGGGGGTTGAGAAGATTCACCAGAGACAAAGTGGGAAGCAGAACAGGCAGATCTACTGAAGTACACTGCTGAGGGGAGCGGAGGGCGAGGCAGGGGAGGTCTGCTGTGCCATGTGGGAAGCTCCCTGGCCGGGGATCGAATTCATGCTGCAGTGGCTGCAGATAAGCTTCATAGTGCTGCGATTTAACCCGCTGCGCCACCAGGGAGGCCCTGAAGAGAATGTTTTTAAATAAAAAAAGTAATGGTATAAAATCAGAGCAAATATTTCTAAAATGTTTCTAAGATATAACTTAGATTTTAAAATACTAAAATTAGGAGCCTCCCTGGTGGAACAAGGGGTTAAGTGTCAGCACTATGAAGCTATTATTACAGGGCAGCCCCGATATAAAATGGTGTGCCTGACTGTGGGTCCTCACCGTGCACTTAAAAGTGAAAGGGACTTATAATAAGACTCAATTGCAGGCACACACAATAAAATTAATGAAGGGTTTATTTACAAAAGATGGGGAAATAAGATAAAAAAAAGAATGAATTGGTGAATGTGTCCTACCAGTTCTACTGTGCTAGAATCCCAATGGCGCACTAAAACCCAGTGAAGAGCCAAGAGACCCTCAAAGCCCACAAGTCTGGTAATGTTGCTTACCTCCACCCTCAGTTTCCAGCATCCTCCCTTCGGTAATGATGGCATCATGGGATGTGTAGTCTTAGGTGTCTTGGATCTCTCTGGTCTGAGGTGGAGCTGGGGGTCTGTAAAAACCTAGCTGTGGAGTTTGTTTAGGCTGTCCTTTCTCCCCCAACCCTGCCAGCAGCCACTGCAGCAGAAGTTCGACGCCTGGCAGGGGAGATTCCCACATGGAGCGGCAGACCTCTCCTGCCTCACCCACCGCTCCCCTCAGCAGTGCACCTCCAACGATCTGCCTGTTCTGCTCCCCACTCTGTCCCCAGTGAACCCTCTCGCCGCCCCACCCTTCTGGCCTGTAACCCAGCTTGTATGCATAAATAAATAAATCTTTAAAAAAAATTTACCGAATAAGTAACTTAAGAGAATAAACACAAAATTATTACATTTTAATTAATACACAAATATAATCTTTTCTCACTCTACATATCTACCTGAAAAATATACGTCAAAAAAGGAAAACAATGTCAACATAAAACACAATGGTTTCTAAGAATGTGTCAAAAGCAAGATTAAATAAAAAATGAAGCAGTTATCTTTTACTCACACATAGAATTCTGCTTTTTTTTTTTTTTTATCAGAAGGGGTAACTTGAGTGTGTTTAAAGTGTTAAGAAGTGGTCTATTCATTCAACCAAAGAGAAAAAATAAAATCCCCAAAATGAACTTCTACAAAGACACTGACACAAAGGACTTAAATATCACAAATTCTGTTTCCAAACAGTAGCGTAGTTGCTTATTTACTATACTAATAGAAAGTAAACAGTGCCATTTATATAAACCAAGTATCATCCTAAAGTCACAGAATTTGAAAAATAGGGACTAAATTTCTACCAAGACTAGCAAAGATACAGTCATAAAGTGAATTTTTCCTAGGCTCTTTTCATTGCTTAGTCACTTCTGCCTATTTACGAGGAAAGCCATTTCTCATCTCAAAGGAGGCAGGGAATTTTTATTCCAGACTGTCACGTCACCTGAGCTGCCTTAGATATTTGTTTCCGTGCAACTCAAGAGAGGGAAGCAGCCAGCTAAGCATACCACCCCATCCAGAACAGAACCAGAAGCCACTGGAGCACTCTGTATTCTGCCTCTGTCTGCAGTTACAAAGAGGGGTTTGTGGAAAAGCAGTTTTGTTCCCTGACACCAAATGCAAAAGGTGAGAATTAAAATGTAGCCTGAACCATCCCTGTCTCCTCTCTGATAACCACCAGAAATGCCTCCGCTCTCTTCTTAAATAGAAACAGCCAGCAGATTCTTCTGCAATTAACGGGTGTCTGCAGCAGACTGGACATCTCTCCTGAAGTGACCAACAAAACCTAAAACTACAGGCTAACAAAGCTTTGAAGAATACTTCCAAGATAGCAGGAAGCCTTAAAACCTTAAAATCTGATAACATTGTTTAAGAGTTTTTAAGTACCTATTATGTGCCCAGAACCATATCCAAACATTCAACTCACACTTAAAGATACAAAGCACTCACTGTTCACAGAAAAGCACCTGTAAGTACTTTCTCAACTTGATTCAGTAGCACCCTGCCAAAGACGAAGCACATTCTTTCCAAACATTACTCCAGGTAGTAAAATCTGGAACAATGTGGTCAATCATCATCTGAAGCAGAGTTCAGTACATTTCCCAGAGATTCATGAAGAACCAACTTGGATTATTTAGGGCTCATTTTCCTTCTAAAAATAAAAGTACTATGAAAGACACAATTTCCTCGACTTCAACATTCTCAGACACCATTCTCATTATTTCCAAATACCCCATAATAATAATTTTACACACGTTTGCATCTTTATAAACTATAAAGGCATTAATAAACCTCTTTTCATGAGCGAGAAGACTGTAATCCAAAGAGGTTAAAGAATTTGCCTAGAGCTTGTTAGTAAAGGATCCAGGTCCTTTAGACTCTCAGGCCCCAGAATTTACTATTAAACCACCTAGCTTCAAGGAACGCTACTAAATCCAGCTAATGTTACCAATTATTTTACATCACAAATCCAGGCGCAAAGCGCTCCGTAGCATGGATTCGAACGGGGGTGGGGGCACACACCAATACCTAAGGCAATTCTTTTTTTAACGAATATAGCGCATGTTCCCGATTTCCATCCACCCCACCGGCAGAACCCACGTGCCGGTCCCACAGCTACATAAGCAGCCCGCTCTCCATGCTCCCCAGCTTCTGCTAGGTCCCCCAGTTTCCCCAAGCCCTTCCCTCTGTTTTCCGCCCCCTACCCAGCGGCGGCCGCCCAGCCCTAGGCCCCCCCAGGTCCCCGCGCCGCCCTGGCGCGCAGCCAGCTCCGGAACCCGCACGCTCCCACCTCAGCCCAGCAGGGCCCCCATGGGCCTGCGCGAGCCCTTCCCGCCGCCCGGAGGAAGCCCTGCGACGCCAGCCCCAGGCAGGCCGCGCCTGCCATGGTGGGCACCTCACCGTCAGGCTGAAGAGCCGGGCCCGGCTGCGCCATGGCCAGGTGGCCGGCCTTGGGGAGCGGGGATGGGCGGGGAAGCGCGTCCGGTGCTGCCGCGGGCTCAGCTGGCGGAAGAGGCGTCAACCAAGCCGCCGCCGCCAGCGCCCAGGGAGGAACCGCTAAGGCTGGAGCCACCGGTGCCGCCACAGCCGCGGGCAGAGACGGACCAGAGCGCCGACCTCCTCAAAACTTCTCTTTATGAAATTGTTTTCCAAAAGACAAATTCACTTACCATTACTTAGTTTTATTGAGTTTAATTATAAAAATCTGTTAAAAACCTAAAATCATTTTATCTAAAATTACTGAACTTTCAAGTTTACTTTTTGTTCCTTATTTTACGGAAGCTGAAATTTTGATGTCATGTGACCAAAAGGAAAAAATTAAAACATGTGTTTAGGTGTAAGACATTCAGTCTAAAGAGAAGATAGTGTAACGATTCCTTCAATATTTTACCATCTAGAAAAAAAAAGCATGGTGTTATAAATCTGAATACAAGGAAAGTAAACTGTTTTAAAGAAAGGGTTTAATATCAAAATAAAGCTGGTTATCTTTGAACTAAAGTATAAAAACAGAAAAGCAAAAGAAAATATTTAAAGTCAAAGAAAGGTATCTTAAAAAGATTTTATGTGGTCTTATAACTCACTGTAATAGCATTTAAGCGAACATTTAATATTTCAAGTGTGCTTATATAATCCAAACTTAAATTTTTCATTTGCAAGAAGAACTAAAGTATTCTTGGAATGTTTTTACTAACTTTTAATACCCCTGTCAGCATTGCTAAGCTTTGTCAGAAAAATAGATCTGCTCTTGAAAATATTTGTCACGTGCATTTCTCAAAAACCAACTCAAAATGGATAAAAGACCTGAATGTAAGACCTAACACCATAAAACACGTAGAAGAAAACATAGGCAAAACACATTCATTTCAGTAACATTTTCAAAGACATATCCTCCAAAGCAAAGAAATGAAGCAAAAGATAAACAGCTGGGATTACATCAAACTAAAAAGCTTCATACAGCAAAAGAGACATTGACCAAAGCAAACAGCCACCCTACGGATTGGCAGACAGTTTTTTTTTTTTTTAAAGATTTATTTATTTATACATATAAGCTGGGGTACAGGCCAGAGGCCTGGGGTGGCGAGAGGGTTCACCAGAGACAGAGTGGGGAGCAGAACAGGCAGATCAGAAATACACTGCTGAGGGGAGCAGCAGGCAAAGCAGGAGAGGTCTGCCGCACCATGTGGGAATCTCCCTGGCCAGGAGTCGAACTCGCATCGCGTGCTGCCCACAGCTCCACCGTGCAGCGCTCAACTGCTGCGCTACCAGGGAGGCCCACGGATTGGCGGATAATTTTTGCACTCCATACAACTGATAAAGGACTGATCACAAAGATATACAAACACATGGAATTTTCTGCAAAATGGATGGAGTAAAAGGGATCATACTCAGCGAAAAGAGGCAGAAAGAGAAAATATTGAATGGTTTCACTTACAGCAGGAATATAGGGGAACCAAAGAAGGGAGACATTCAGTGAGGGAGGGTAAGGATAAGGGCTCAAAACGGGGGAGAAAAGAGCACAAAGGATTATGGTGACAGTTCGTAAGTGAATCGGTGATGGGTAACCTATAGGGAATACACATAATGCAAAAGATATAAACAATAATAATAAATTTTTAAAAAATTTTGGCCTCCCTGGTGGCACAACTGGTTAAGTGCAGTGCTGTGGAGCTGTCTGCAGCTACAGCACAATTCAATGCCTGGCTGGGGAGATTCCCACATGGCGCAGTAGACCTCTCCTGCCTCGCCCGCTGCTCCCCTCAGCAGTGTATTTTGGTTGATCTACCTTTTGTGCTCCCCACTCTGTCTCTGGTGAACCCTCTCATAGTCCCACACCTCTGGACTGCACCCCAGCTTGTATGTATCAAATAAATAAATCTTTTTTTAAAATCTGTGCATTTCTTAATCCTATGCAAACTTCCATGATATCAAATATTCTAAAATAGTAAAGTGTTTGTCTTGAAGGTCCTGAAAGTACTCCTAAGACACCTGATAAAATTGTTTTTCTTGTGAGAGACAAATTGTGTCAATTTGTATTAAAAAACAGTCAAGAAACATTTTTTGTCATAAAAAAATGGCTATACCTTTTCAGCATACAAATTAATAGGAGTGTTCTAAAATGTGAGTTCGTAAAGTGTCATATAGTAGGCGGTACCTAGCACTGGCCTTAAACACTGACCATATGATCACCTGCCTCCTTCAGGGCACACAAAAACCAGTTGTTAAATCCTTCAACTATAACAAAGTGAGGGAGGTTGCTCAGGAGTCCAATAAAAGTCCTGCATTATTTCAGGCTAGACTTGCTGAGGCCATACAAAATACATACTAATCTGGACAAGGGATTGTAAAAAAAATAAGCCATTCTGGCAGTCCACTTCATTAGCCAGTCTTGCCCTGGATCAAGAGCCTCAAACCCCTTTCTCACACTTTTGGGTATGACCCTCAAGGTAAATAGTAACAGGGACACCAGTCAGACAAAAAGAAGAGAGGAAGAAAGACCCAGTATACGTCGGCAGCCATGTCAGTCCCTGCCACCTCAGACACACCGGGGACCCCATGTGTTCCCAGGGCAGTCAGGACATCACCAATTAAAGGGCCTAAAGAAACCAGGACATTTCAGCCACAAGTGTCCAAAGAGACTGCCCCAGGGCGATGCCCTCTGTGCCATCACACAGGGCATTGGAAGAGGGACTGTCCTGCTCTCTAGAGAGGGAGGGGGCAGCCCAAACCACAGGCCAGATTGGAGGACAATCTGCCTCTGACTATGAAGACCCCAGTGCAAGAGGAAAAGACCTTCTCTACAGGAGCCCAGAGGTTAAACAGATTCCCCAATTTACTATCTCTGTAGATAAGCCTCAGGCGACCCTATAAGTAACACAGCGGTCACCTTCTTGGTGAATTCAAGGGCCACTTACTCGGCCTTGCTCCGATTTCCCCCACCAGCCTACGGGTCAGCTGTCCTCCTCACTGACCTTTATGGCCACTCTAAGCCAGGCCGCTTTACAGGGCCCCTGCCCCGCTCACTGCAAGGCCAGTGTTTATGCACTGATTGTTGGTCTTGCCTTCCTGTCCCATTCACTGAGACAGGATATCATCACCAAACTCCAGGCCAGTCTCCAATGAGTAGTCCTCACGGTCAGCATCCGCATCAGGCAGAAACGGTCTCTGCAGCCACGGAAAGTGAGGGTGGAAATTAAGGACAGAGATGCCAAAAGAGCCCCTTTTCCCAAGTAGACACTGGAGACTCGGGGAGTCAGGTCACCTCCAGGACCTCATTAGAGCTGCTCTTCTACCTGAGGGAGCAAGTGACCCACAAACCACCCCCTCCTGAGACCCACTTCTCTCCTAGGAAGGAGAAGCCGCACTTTCCCCTTTGCCTCCAGAGTCGCCGTGAGCATTAAAGGTGCTCTGTGAGTATTGTAAGAGCAAAATGAATTAAGTTGTTTCAATAATATTCAGTGATAATAATGGCATATCCTGAGTGCTGGAGGAGAAACTGAGCCACACCGCTGACATAATCTGTTCTGAGTCTACCCAGGGGCAGGGCCTGGGGCTCCTATTTCAGTCAGTGACCTCTGACCTCAGTCTCTCCTCTAGCAGTGGGAGAGGCCCTGGGCTGGGACTCACCTCACTCAGAGCTCTGGGTCCCCACAGATGGGAACTATGAGAGTCTCTACTGGGGTCACGTGCTCCTCCTGAGAGACTGGACACCAGGCCCCTGTGCTGGGGGAGAGGGCTGTTCCCCGGACACACCCCTGATGGTGACATGTCTTATGGGGACACTGCATCCTGGGGTGACGGGAGAGTCCTTGAGTGTCACGGAAGCCTCTCCCTCTGCAGGAGGAGGGTGTCTGGCTCTGAGGGTCACCAGGGGCCAGTTTTGGATCTCACACCCCAGAAAAAAATCCCAAAGATAGAGGTGACCTTGGATTTCAAAAAGGACAGGGACCATCATTAGTGCAGAAAATCAGGCCATTATGTTTTTTTCTTTTAAGAAATGTCAAAGGGAAAACAACCCCATTCTTTGGTATCTGAGGACATGGGCAGAGCTGACCTTGTCTCCAGCAGACACAGCTTTCCCGGGGTCGCTCATCAGAACCTGCTCAGAACTGGCAGTCGGGGGTCCTGTCATTTAGTCCCACATTGGCATCAGTGAAGGGACAGGTGTGTCAGCCTCCCTGCATCACACGTGCGGGTCATGAGGATGAAGGTCTGTGTTCTCCTTGTGTCTCCTTGTGTCCTCCTTGTGCCCACTGAGGTCAGCAGGAGCTGTGGCAGGTGCTCCAGGCCCTAATCACTGATCATTTCCAGCTTCAGTGCCCCCCGCCCAGACCCTGACACTGCAGAACGTCCCCACATAAGGTGCCTGGGGCCCTGTGAAGGGCCTATGAGCACCCTGAACCCCCAACAAAAACCTGAGTGCCAACATGCTGAGCTGGGAAGAGGGGACTCCCCTCTCACAGACCCAAGAATAGATGAAAACCCTGAGCTCAGGGAAAGAACCAGGCCGGGTGCCGGCCATGCTAAGGAGGCCACAGATGCATTTTGAGCCTGTCTGAGAGTCTCCGCTGTCCCTGGAGAGTTGGAGCATGGGCTCTCGGCAGAGGCAGCTGAGGGCTGTTTTATGCTCTTTCTAATTATATTTCAAGTTCCTTCCCAAAAAAAGCCCTAGGAGCACTCAGGTCAGTATGCCCTGGGCTTGGTCCCACGCTGTCTACACATGTGCTCGGGGCACACTCACACACACACCCCAGGATGGAGACGTGACAGGGCAGGCTCTCTTCTCCATGACGCGAGTCCTCTGCTCACTTAGAGGAGGCAGCAAAGGCCCTGAGGGGACACTCTAGGACTTTCCCTGGGCCGGGCTGTGAGGGAAGGGCCTGCGTGGACACCTCCACCTTTCCTCTGGCACTTTCCTTCCAGTTTCTTTAGAAATAGGAGAAAATAATGCAAATCTAAGCTCAGATTTTCCAAGACACAAAAACACAGGCTTTCAAAGCTTTGCGCTGTCAGACAGTCTGGGCTGAGTTGAGCTGCTGGACGGGCTGATTGTCACACACACCTCATAGCCAGGCAGCCTGTCTCTGTGAGGAAGCCCCTCTACTCTCAGCAGTGGGGGGTGCACTGAGACCCCCTGGGAATGCTTCACAGGAAAGCAAATTCCTGAATGAGATCTTCCAAATGCCCCAAGTTCCCCCAGGTGCCCTCAGTCACTGAGTTGTCTGTGGAGACAAAGTCTTATCCCTGCCCTTGGCCTCTCCACCTTTGAGGGTGAATCCCAGACAGAGTCAGAGTCAGAAAGCCCCAGCGGATAAGACTCCACAATATGCGGATGTGAAGCCCTTTCATGGGTTGAGGGGTCACTATGAAAGACACATGGGGGTGTTTTAAATGGTGTCCTGCAGGGGGTGTCCACACAGTAAACTCACCCCACGGAGCCTTTGGATGGGAACAACATAAGCTAAGTAGTATGTATCCAAGTCCTGAGGTTTCACTTCTACTGTTTGAAGCACGCATGATGATGTTGCTGAAATCGGGCAGAAGGGGTGTCTCGTCCCTTCGTGGTCACCAACTGAAATCAGGCTGAACGGGCCCAAATGCCCAGGCTCTGCAGCAAGAGCCGCCAAAAAGCCCCAAAAGGCCAAAAGGCCAAATACAACAAAGGACAGCGCCTGATGAGAGGACAGGGCACTGCCTGTGGGTCTCACCCGCACGCACAATTGCAGGAGACTTCAGGCTACAGGAACAACAACAGCAAACATGGGGTTTATTGCACAAACGGGCGAAACAGAGCTCACTGCAGCCTCAGGTGGCGGCCGCCTCACCCAGAACGCAGCGGGGACGGCGGCTCCTTGGGAGGCGCTGGGTTAGACCCACAAACAGGCCTCTGAGACACTAGGCGCAGCCTCTGGGGCTCCTTTCAGGCTACGTCAGAGACAGGACTGGAGGTCCAGTCTCTGCAGAGCCCTTCGGCTTCTCTTCCTCCTCGGAGGGCGGCTGCTGGGGCTTCTTTTCTTCTTTCTTCTCTTCTCAGAGGCCAGGAACTGACTTCTCTCTTCTTTCTCCGGAGTCTGGAACCGTCGTCTTTCTTCTCCTGGGGGCTGGTCGTGTTGTGTCTTCTCCTGTTCGGTTCAATCTTTTCTCCTTTTTCCTCCTTCCTTCGGTCCAATCTTTTCCTTCTTTGACTTTTTTCCTCGGTCCCTCCAGTCCTGGCTTATATCCTCTCCCAGAGTACCATCCATCAGTCTGATTGGACCATGTTCAATCCTGGAGCTGATTGGACCAACCCATCAGCTCCTAGCACCTGATTGGTCCATACAAAAAACGGCAGTTACTGGGCAGGAGCAACTGCCATAACTGACTCCGGAGCAGCGGGATAAGAGGCCCCACTGCTCCTGCAGACACCCAAGCTGCTAAGGCAGCTTGGTTCCGGTAACATTGCTACCACCGGAAATCATGTAGAAATCACTCTTATCCTTTAAGCCTGTAGTTCAGAAGATGAAGAAAGGTGAGTTTGCTGAAGAGTAAGACTGAGGACTGGAGCCCGGTGCAGCCTCCAGATGCTCTGGCAAAGCTGTTCAAATTCTGAGCCTCATGATGAGAATTTTGTAGAGTCCACATCTTACACTTTCAAGGATCGTTACCAAGAAAAGTCCGTATCAAATGTAGCTATTTGATGCTGTCTGTGCACTGAGGAGAACAAGGAGCCTCATCTTCTGGGAGCCGGGGTGTGAGCAGGGCACCCCTGGAGCTCTGTCTTTATTGGAAGTTACTGATTTGCAGGAGAAGCTTTCTGGTGTTGCTGATGCGGCTTCTCAGCAGGCCAGGCCAGCTGTGTCTTGGATCCTTGGCTCACGCCCTTAATTGGGACCAGGCAGATGGACCCTTTTATTATTGATTTCACTTTACAGTCCTAAGTTCTTTCCCCATCCCCTGCTCCTTCCTTTCCAAAAGTGCCTGTTTTGTGTGAATTGATGCCCTGAGCAGCCTTCCTCTCTTTCAGGGGACTTTCTGGAGCCAAAGGGGCCCTCTTGTCTTGCTCTGCCTCTCCCAGTGCTGCAGTGACTGCTCATGCGCGGACTCCTCTGCCTTTTAATTGGTGTGATCATGAGGACTATGGCAGCATTTGATGTGATAGATATTCTTTACTTAAGAAAGAAAAGGAAATAAAGAATACAGTAGCTAAAATGATGGTGAAGACAAGTGTGTGTATTTCAAGTGGGTTACTATTCAAAAAATTAGGACAAATCAATAAATCCTGATCATGAAAAAATTGGGATTAGCTAGGAAGGATATTGGAGATGAAAGAGACGAATAGCTCAAGAAGATGTGGGATATATACACTATGGAATACTACTCAAAGATCAAAAAAGATAAAACATCATTTGCAGCAACATGGATGGAGCTAGAAGGGATTATGCTAAGCAAAACAAATCAGAAGGAAAAAGAAACGCCAGATGGTTTCACTTATTGGGAGAATGTAGAGAAAGGAATAAAGGTCAAGGAAAAGAGAAACCTCATGGGCTGACCATAGACACATACAACAGAGCAGGGGGAGGGGAGCACAGTGCACTGTGGTGAAGGATCACAGGTGCTGAGGTGGGGGGAGAACCACAGGAACTCCCCCTGAGGGAAGCAATCAAATACTGTCCAAAAACTATCAATGACATAACAAAATAAAAATAAAAAATAACAATAAAATAAAATATTTCAGATGCAGAGAAAAATGCAGGACTTTATCTTTCTAGAATAACATGGATTAATACTTAATGGAGGAAGTCACCAAGATTTCTCACAAATTCGGAATGACGGTAATAGACTTTACCCACCACCTTGTCACAATAAGACCTAGAAACTTCTCCTTCTGCAGCACAGGGTGACATTTGTGCTTAAGATCGTTGGAAGCCACAACCTCATTAACAACAAACAAGCCACTCCTGGAAGGTGTGAGCCCCTCCCAAAGAGAAAACTGTATCAGTTCCATCTCTGCACTGGCTCAGGGCAGCTGCTCTCCTTCTGCCCACCTGTGACTACGCAGGTGCTTCTTTCTACCAACTCCCTGTCCCTCTGCAGGGCAGCGGCCCCCTGACTGCCTGTGACCTGTACCATGACAGAATTCTCTTCACTGACCTCCCTTAGCAGAGGCAGCTCTCCTCACAGCTGCCTGCCTGAGACCACACAGGCCTCTCTTAGCAAGCCTGTCCCTTTTGAGGCAGGTCTTCCTGCCCACGCATGTCTATTTGAGTGCTCTCTATTCTTCTCTCCCTTTCCCTAATACACCTGTTCTTTAAATGCATTCGACATGTCTGTGTTGTGGAGAAACTCGCCCAAGAAACTCTCCGAGCGCCAGTGGAAAGGGAGCTTTGGTGAAACCTTTCCCAGAGTCAACCTAAGAAACCCCATTCGACATCACTACCACTCTACCATATTACATTGGTATCAAAGGGAGGGAAAAATGGAAACACAAGTTAGCTCTGATGCAGTTAACACTTTGTCTTCTCCCTATCTCTTCCAATTTCCCCCTTGTTTGACATGTTTTTTTTTTTAAGACTGGTCTCTCAGTTAAGCATTAACAAGTTTGGGTTCCCCTTATCTCTTAATTGCCCCCTTTGTTTGACAGATTGTCTTTTTGCATCTCAGGGAAAAGGGAGCTAAATAGCAGTTGTTGAGAAAGCAAGCTGGAGCCCACCAGTCTCCATGCTGACCATTTCCCCTTCTCCTTTGCGGACTCTTGCCCAGTTCCACTTTTTTATCCTTTGTATAAATAACCCTGCAGCCTGCCAGAGAGCAGGACAGTGGGCTTTCACACAGGAGTCTGCTATCCTCATTTGTTAATAAATTAAACCACTTTCCTTTCCTCAAACTCTGTTTCTTCTTATTGGCTGAGGGAATCTGAGGCTGGCATTTGGTACCAATTTGGAGAGCCTGAGTCAGGAACTGGATGCCACTTGGGCTCTCCCAACCCCAACTCTGACTTCCAGGGGATGAAGCAGTTGGCTGAGGCAGCGCACCAGCACAGCCCCTCTGGGCATCCTGGTGGCTTCCTGACCCTGCTGCTGAGGGGGACCCCCTCTCTCCTGGAGGATGAGGGAGAGTCCCAGCAGCTGCAGGAGTTTTTCCTCCAGGGAACTTCCAGATCCTTCTCAAGAGAGGCACAGCTCTGCTCTGCTGTGCCTCATGGATTCACCTTTGAGGAGATGGAAAACCGAGGCCCCCTGGTGTTTGGTGTAAGTGTAAGTT
>PVIJ01023558.1:0-14036 GCA_004024925.1 Scalopus aquaticus | reverse complement strand
TGGGTGACTCTTGTTCCCCAGCTCCAGCATGTGTGTGTGGTGCGGTGGGGACTGGGGACGGAGCTGTTGACAGGGGGAGCTGCACTGGGTTCTAGCTCTCCCGGGCAGGGCTCAGCTGCTGGCTGGGGCCCAGGAGACTTTTCCAACTGGCAGAAATGGGTGTGAGAGCCTGTGGGCCCCCAGGCCTCAGAGACCCCTTCCCCTGCAGAGAAGCCACGCCCTCCCCTGAGGGCAGGAAGCCGGTGCTGAGGCTGAGGGGTGCTGAGGCTGAGGCGGCACCGGGGCTGTGGCCTCCTGCCTTCAGGGCACGGCTGGGGGCGGGGCCGGGGCCAGGTCCTTTGCAGCTGTTCCTGCCACTGCTTTTCTTACCATTTTGGCCTTGAGTAGTTGACTTGCTTCTGTCCCCACCTCTTCCTTCTCTCCCCTGGGAGCCCTTGCTGCTTGGCGGCTCTCAGTGCACTTTGTTTATTTGCAGTCTGTTTTCCAGGCACAGGAGCTTCTGCAAAGTCAGACAGGACCTGAATAAGATGGCTTTGACGTCTCTGTGTGAGGTTAACTCTGTGCTTGTCTGCACAGCCTGGGCAGACAAATGTTCTTGTTTCTGGTGTTCTCGTTTCTGGTGTTGTCAAATCTTGTGGTCTCTAATTTAAGAAAAATGTCCTTGAGTTCAATAAAATAAAATAAAATGAAAATGGGCTTCCTGTTTCTGGTGTGGTGCAGCAGCCTTGGAGGAGGTGCAGGGGCCAGTGGTGCGGTCACAGCTCCAATGGACTCGAGCCAGGGAAGAGGCCCCCTCGGAGGGCTGGGGGGTGCTGTTGAGAAGCTGCTCAGAGACCCACCTTGGCCTGGCTCACTGCCCCTGAGGGGAAGCAGCATGGGCCTCGTCCGAGAGGTGGCCACTTGTCCCCTTCACAGCTTTTGTTGGAATAACTTAAGCCTCCTCTTCATTGTAGAACCTGCTGTTAGAAAGTGCTTAGTTCGGTTGAGCCCCCACCAGCTGGGAGCAGAGAGGTGAAACAGACTCACTGTAGGTCACTTTTCATTGCCCGGAGACCCCTCTGCTTCAGTGGGCAGTAATGTCCCCGTTGCTCTCATTTAGGTATAGTGTTGGGTCCTGAAGTTTTCTGTCCTTTCCCCCACCCTAGACCCAGACTGTCTCCTCACAGCCCTGCGCCCAGTGCCTACCTAAACAGGCCCTTCAGGGTATTGGAGGCACTGCAGGGGTGAGGGTGGGCAGGTGGCCAGAGGGCTGAGTGAGATGCCATGGGCGGCATCTGGGGGCCACTGAGGGAAGGCCCTCAGCCCCAGGGGAGGCATCCTGAGGGCACAGTGTGGACACACTGAGCACACCCTGGGGTAAGCGCTGCTCTGTACACTCCTCACTGTCGCCAAGAGCTCCCCGGGAATGGAAGCACCGTGGCAAGGGGGATGCTTCCAATATCTGCCGCCAGAGGAGGGATGGAGACCAGTTCCGGCCGGTGCCCTGAGCTTCCCTCCCCTTTGTCCAGATAGCCCTGCTGAATCCCCAGGGGTCCAGCACCCACTCTAGGGATCATGTGGCCTGACAAACCCAGATGGGAGAGGATCAGCCCAGAGCCCAGGGTCTGAGGCACCGGAATGAAGAACACTGCCTTCCTGCTATGAAGAAAGGTTGGGAAGATGGTGAGGACATCACTTCCCAGGGAAGTGACGGTGTCTCCCTCCCAAGTCCCAAGATGCTGGGTGCTTTGCCTCCCTAATCTTCAAAATCCACACAGCCACCTAATCATTACCCCCACTTTACAGAGAAGCTGAGATTCGGAGACAAGTCTGCTAGAACCGCAAGCAGAAGCTGCCCTCGGTGTCCCCTGGAGGGGCAGAAAATCGTGCTGGAAGGGTGGTGGAATGTGCAAGCTCAAGAGGACCCTGTCCTTACCGAGTAGGGGCAGGAGACTGATAAGAAACGCAGGGCTGGGGCTTCCCTGGTGGCACAGGGGTAAAAGACACAGTGCTATCAAGCTACTGCCAGCCACCGCAGCACAAGTTTGATTCCTGGCCAGGGAGCTGACCCACATGGCGCAGTAGACCTCCCCTGTCTCACCTGCTGCAGTGTATTTCAGTCAGTCTGCCTGTTCTCCCCACTCTGGTGAATCCCTCTCACCTCCCTGCACCTCTGGCCTACACCCTAGTTCTTGTATACATAAGTAAGAAATCTTTTTTAAAAAAGAAAGAAATGCAGGACTTGGGGGACAGAACTAGCACCTTCTCAAAATGAGGCTCCCCATTGGTGTCAACTGGGGTCACACTGAGATGAACCCACCTGTCTTCTCCCTTACCCCTGTTGGGAAGGAGAGAAAATAACCCCATGCCCTTCTGGGTTCTTCTTTTCAGGCTGGTCCAGTAAGTAAATTTTCTGTGCTAGCTATGAGACAATCTACTAGTCAGAAGACATTGGTAAACAAAAAATACACCACTAAGCAAATTGTACATGTGATGGGAGATAATAAATGGTGCAGAAGAACAGAAATAGAACAGGCTGGTGAGGGAGCCTCAAAATTAAAGGCAAAATGTAAGTGATGTAAATCAAACCCATTAACAAACTAGCCCTGCTGTCTCAGGGTGAGTGAAGGGCCGTCCCAGGCTTCTGCCATCACAGAATGCTCTGAAATGGAAAAACGGGAATTTAAATTTCATTCCAAGCACTCCTTTCTAACACAGAGTCAGAAAGAATCCTTCATTGATTAGGCACTTTCGTAAAGTTAGTACAAGGTACAATGTAAAATATTAGCTGGATTCACCTGAGTTTTCTTTAAAATAGTGTTTAGGCTTCTAAGCTATTTTTTTTTTAAATCACCAGGCCCTTTACTGGAAAAAAGCCCATGAGGAATAAAAGTATATTCTTTTTTCAACCTTAGCACTGTAGGAGTCACAGAAATTGCTGTCCAAAGACAGCAGGACTGAATGCTCTCCACTGTGAGCGCTTTGTGGGTCAGATACTGGTGGTTGTAGCCATCAGGAAGTTTCGTAGAATCCGGCTGAAAAACAAAGTATCGTCCATCACACCATTTCTTCCCTGTTGCTAGCGACAAAAATGGAAACGTTTATGCAAAAACGTAGCACACAGTAACAGGATCTGCACCTTCTCCCTCCAGCTCTCAATTGCAGTTCCCTCCAAACCAGGGCTTCCCCACCTGGCCGCACATGGCAGCTGCAGGGGCACCTTGGAAAATCCCACACCACGCCCCACCTCACATCCACTGAGTCAGAATCTCTAAGAAGGGGAACCTGGACTCCAAGGAGAAACCCCGCTTCTAGGCAGAGATGCTGCAGGGAGATTCGAGCACCAGGAAGGCAGGTCCCTGCTGAGAATAATGCCACCATAAGAGGAATATCTTCCAAACGCCACCTGAGCACACTGGGAATTGACTCCTGTGGAAGGAAGTGCCTCAGAGAGGGAAGAACAGGGGGCAAGAAGTGGTTGCAGGACTTCAGGTCTGGATGAGACTCCCCTGGTCCCTCTCCTTACTGTTTGTGGCTCCCTGCCGCTCTATAATTTGGCAACTCACCACCTATGTGTCGCTTGTGAGTGAATGCAGTTTCAGGTTGGATTGCTGGGTGTGTTTTACCACCATGTCAAGTTTAATAAAAAGGCAGGCCAACTCACCCTGGAAATCACAGTGAAATGGCTAAAGCAAAGGCTCTACAGCCTCACACTGACACCCACTTTCCCCACTCCCTTCCTGTACCTCAAAACTTTCTTCTCTTCCCCTTACCAAAACCTGCTGGGTGGGGCTGACTGTCCCTCTCTCTGAACTCCCCAAACCCACTCTGCCTGACCTCTGGGCTTTCTGGTGTACTTCAGGGGCAGCCAGCAGATGGCGCTGCTGCGCGCCAGCTCTGGCCAGGCTCAGGAGAGCCAAAAGTATTTCACCCAGTTTAGTGAACAAAGCATGAGGATGACTTACGCAGGTTTTGGAAAGTTGCAAGGGGTGCAAGGTCTTGAGCAAATAAGAACCTATGGATTGATTGTGCGCTTCCTCTGTGTGTATGCTGTAACAGTGGTGGGTGTACTCGACCAGGGAGCAGGGTGCCCCAGAAGTCATAAAGGTCTTTTCAGATCACCATTAATACCGGCAGATGGTCATTCCCATCTTGTAAACCAGGCACAAAGCGGTGGGAGATCCTTGGGAGGGGAAACCAGCTGCGTTTGAACTCTGGCTCTTCAGGTTATGAGCGGGGTGACTTTTGACAGGTCTCCCACATTCTCTGAACTGCACTTTCTCCATCTGGAAAATGATGAGTCATAAGTTTTAAAATTAAGAGTCAATGAAACAACGCACCACAATCAAAAGCTTTGCACGCAGCGCCTGACATGTGGCAGTGGCCAGTGAATGAGGGGAGGATGGTCTTTCTTAGCTACTACCACTGTCTGTGTGAGCTGTTCAATCCCAGGGACGTCAGTCAGTGTCAAGGGCACACATTTTGTCCTTCGATACAGCAGCTCTCCCACTTGACCAGGGCATTGGGAAAATCTGCAGCCTCTCTGAGCCTCAGCTTCGTGACTGGTGAAATGGGCAGACTGAACACTCTCCTCCCAGTCGGTGGTGAGGTGCAGATGTGGCTGTGCAAGTAGCGCCTGAGGGCCAGGTAGGTGGCAGCTGCTGCGGGACAACCCAACAACAGGAGTCACCCGGCCACCATGCTAGCCCAGGGAAACGACTCACCTTCCTTGGCCTTGTCTGTGCCTGCTCCTGCATTTCTCCTCTGCCAGCGGGCGTTGCCCAGAATGGGTGGCTGACATGCAAAGGAGGAAGTACACATGCAACAGAGAGAAGTCCACCCATTGACATTTTTCCGGCTTTGGGACAGACATTCACACTGCAGCTTAAATGCGGGCACCCTGAGGCTCACTCTCTTCTGCTGCCTTCCAGATGTTGGGGCTCAGGGCAGTCCAACCAAATATGGGACAAAGTGGCATATTGATTCTTTTTAATTAAAGTTGCTGGAGAAACAAGGCAAGCAGGAATTTCTCTGACTCCCTCTTTCTCCTAAGAGCAGGAAATGAATCTCCAAGGTGAAGGGTGCACTCCCTATACCAGGAGGGAAGAAATTTCCTTATCCTGGCAGGAGGGTCTCAGGGCCTAGTTGCCCTGTGTAAATAAACTGCTAAATTCCTCACTAAATTACCATCTACGCTATAAATAAATTCTTTGCACTGTAAATTCTTCATAGACTCATTGTCCCTTTGTCTAAACAGTATTTAAGAGTGTTGCTCTGTTCCATCGCAGGTGTTCACATGGCATCTCCATGAAATTCAATCAGTCTTTTCTCCCTGTTTATCTATGTTGTAGTTAATTATTTTCTAGCCCTAAGGACTAGAAGGTAGAGGAAAGGTTTTTCTCCCTGACAGGGAAAACATCTCAAGTCCAAGTATGTCTGAACCCTTCACCTCCCGGAGCCACAGGAGCAAGCTTCTTGGTGCTATCTCTCCTTGCACAGGCCTGTGGAAGGAAAACTGAGGGGCACAAAACTGGCTGCATTCCCACCCCCTGTCTCTTTTGCCCTCCGATTCCACCCCATCCTCTCTATGCTTGTCCGCCATCTGTGTCTTCCTAGGAGCATAGGGTTTTGCTTGGCCTCTTTGGTCACAGAGGGCTTAGAACTGCAAGTCACCCATACAGCCTTTCTGTGAAACCTTCACATAACTCTAGACTACTGTGCCTTCCGGGTTCCTGAGGCCTTATCTCCCCACTATCCAGTTCAAAGGACATCTTTCTTTGAGAATACCCTTGCTTTCAAATCCATATTGGTAGTTTATCCTGACCATTATAGTTCTCAGTCATGAAAGTTGATTGGCATTCTAGTTTGTAGATCAATCTTTGGTGAGTTTGCCTCAATTCTTAACTCTTGCAAAAATGAGTTCATGACCCTGAAAAGCTGAGACCCAGCCATTAGGCAGGGTGAACAAGAGGTCCTCATCAGAGATCTCTATCTATGACACACTCAAATGTTCAAATCCAAAATATTCTAAGTTGAATTTGTCTTTTCTAAAAACCACAAATACCCATCTTTTCTTCCTTGGTTCCCTATCTTGGATGATACCTCCATCTACTCACTAAAATCAGGAGTCTTTTTGAGTCTGCAGATTTCTTCTTCTTTACCTACCTAGTTAGAAGACTCCACTTCCTATGGCTTTTTTTTTGTGACCCCATCAACTTTGTCTTGTTTTAGATACAAATTATTTTCCCCTTGATGCTCTCAAAGTTTCTTGTCACTGTCTACCTCTTCCTAGGTTTTCAGCCCCACTTCCACCTATATCAGTTTTATACTCTCCATTCCAGTTAATGTGATTCATGGAAATAAATATGGCCATGCTAATCTCCTTTCAAACATCTTTCAACAAATCTCAAAGTTTAGAATTGGGACTCATCTCCAGAGTCCCTGACCCCTTCTCTGGGTCCAATTTCCAACGTGCCATGTGCACTGTGAGGTTTGTTTTCCTGCTCTCCAGAGAATAACAAGCTTAATAAAGCACTGAATGTTCATGGGGACCTGAATTTGCAGCTGCTCTCCAAGGCAGATTGCATTTCACAAACGTCATGGAAAAATTACAAACACATGGAAGTTGAAAAAGAATACAGAGAAACTGTCCCCATCATCTATCTATAATAAATAGCAACCGTCAATCAGGTTTGATCTCTGCCCCCTCCCCTTTCCTACTACCACTGGATTATTTTTAAATCAATCCCACACATCCTATATGAGTATGTATAGGAAATTGCTCTCAAAAAAAGGGACTGGAAAGCCTTGCGAATAATTCTAAGTATGCAATATTCAGATCTGTTGTATTCACCCCTTTTATTGGCTTGTGAAGTACTTCAGACATCCCCAAAGTCAAGACTATGTTGGCTGGATGACTGACACAGATAACTTTTTACTTTCTAGGTACGTGAAAGGTATTCAGTCCTATATAAGAAACGTTTACAGGTGACTGACGCTAGCAAGTGCAGCAGGCAGTGTAAGATGCTATACTGCTTATGCAATTGCTGTATGAAGCCTGTGGAGAAGGGGAGCTTCACCCTTCTCTTCTTGATTCTTTTCAACTAGCAAACAATCAAATTAATATCAGAAAAATTAACAGGAGAGAAAAAAATAAATTTAACTATGTACACACAGTTTCCAAATAGGGTTAGGTAAAATGGCGTATATATATATATGGCGTATATATGGTTAAGGGTCTGGCACTTCAAAAGGAAGTAAAGTAACTCATAGGAAGATCACATGTTTGGCAAATGAATGTTTGCTGGCCTATGTAAAACACAATGGGACAGAGAAGAATTTTAACAGATTTTTCTGGATTCTTCCTTGTCTCCCACACCTTGCTCATATGCACTGAAATTTGTTCTAGTGATTGCTTGCTTCCTGGAACTGGCCTTCTATCTAATATTTTAGATAGTTAAGGGGAAGGTCATGGGCTTTTTCTGAGTCTTTTGGGTGCTACTTGCCATTAGCTTGAGACAATCCCCAAGCCAAAGTGGTATGTATGTTTTGTATACACATTTGTATACGTATTTTGTATATATTTTCTGCTCCCTCTCAAGCCTATGACAAATCACAAGATGCAATTTTCTGACATGCACTGGTGTTCTAGAGGAAGTCATGCTCTCTTCACCTTTTCAATACCTCCATTACATGGGTATTCAGCCTTGATAGTTGAAGACTGGAGACCCCACCATAAGATACTAGATCCCCCAGGATGCTCTGCGCACTGGTGGTTCCTGAGATTTAACTCTTTGTTAGAGGGAGTAGGTCAATTAATAGCCCCCTATGTGAGTGGTCCTCTTAGCCACTACAGGAAGCCAGAGACACCTATTTGAGTAGTGTAAGGATGCTGCAGGAAACCTTCTGGCCTGCTAACAATAACACAGAGGTTTAGTGACTGGTACGGTCTCACAGAAAATCAGGTAAGAAGGCAGAAGGACCAGACCTAGAAATGCCAGATACACAGTTAAATCCTATTTAAACTGGTATTAGAAGCTTGTTCTGTAACAGGGTGGTCCCTAGAAACAGGGAGTGTCCCAGGTTCCCTGCCCCACCAAGGGAGTGGGGAGCTGAGCAAGAGAGAAAAGAAGCTGGAGAAGGAGAGACAGGGGACTGGAGAAGGAAGGCAGCAGGATGGAGGCCAGAAGAGGCACAAGGAGCAGAGAGACATGTAAAGAAGCTGCACTGGCCTGGACTGATTGAAACAGATGTGGATGAGAGACCCGTGGGGAGGTTAACAATAGCAATGTTGATCTTTATTTTTATTTTGTTCTTCTTTTCCTCCCAGAATTGTCTGGTTTTTCTGTGGGTCTCTGTCGAAAGTTGTTTTACACTTGTGGCAGGCTTTCGAGCCCTGCTTTGGGCTAATCCCATTTGGGTGTTGAGTAACATTGGGTGCTTGATTTAAAACTATATTCTCTGTCTTTTCCAACTGTATGAAAGTTTCTTTCCACTAAAGGTCTTATATGTTTTGTGTTGATGCGGTAGATGGCAGAACCTATTTAGATTGGGCAGGTTTGAGGGTTCTGGGGTGCCCCTCTCCTTGCCCTGTAACAGTTCCTTTACTTTGAAGTTTCTCGTAATATCACAGTGCCTGGTCTCATAAATATCTCTGTAAGGGCAGAATCAAAATAGAGGTCTACTGTCGGCATGGCAACATAGACCCACTCCCAAGCCACACTTGGGAAAATAATTTCAAAACAAACCATTTAAAGTCTCTGAAATGGTACTAAGGGAATACAGTTTCTGAAGAAATAGTTATTTAAGAAAGGTTCCTAAAACATCAGCTCTTAATCGATTTGGACTGATTTGCTTCCGGGGGGCTGAGACTTTGGGTTTGCTTTGTTTTTCAGTTTTCATTGTTTAATTTATCATGTGTGTATCTGCACTTACATAATGAATCTTGGACTTTTTCATATGGAAAAGTGTCCACATGTGTCTGTTCTCTATTTTTATCCTACAGGGTGAAGGCAGTAGTCTCTCTAGCTGGTACTTTTTCTCTAAGAAGTGCCTGCTATTCACACACTTAGTTGTGTGAAAGAGTCCCCTGGCCAGAGTTATTTGGTTTGATACTGTCACCTTACTCTAGTTGAGCCAATCATAGTCTTTATCCTATTAATTTTAAGGTATTGAACTTGATGAAAGACTGAGTGACTTCCTGCTAAGTCTCCTTAATGCTGGTTTTTAAGAGATGTTTATTTAGAAGACCTACTGTTGATTTCTCCTGAGCTATGCTTGTGATACTCTTGTCCTTGTGACACTTATTTTTTTTTCCTTTGGTTTCTTAGATTTTGTAAAAATACTACTGTTCTAATAAAAGTTGTTGGGAAAGCTCCCATTTGTAGATTTTATTATTCACAATGACTACAAGCACCGTCCACAAAGACATGGATGAAAGCCTGCGTGAGGGCGGAGCTCAGAGTTTTGTGATCTGGGGTATTGATGGTAGCAGGTGCGTATCAGGGTGAAGGGAGTCCAGGTCAGGACTGAAGTTCTCTCCTCGTTAAGGTAAGAAAGGTAATGATGCCTCCCTATGTAAAGTGCTCCTTTCAGTCACTGGATCAAGGTCACAAATACATGTTCAGACACTGTGGGAGTGGAGAGGCATCTTCTTTCTCCTGCTGGGGTCAGGCAGAGGTGGAATGATAAGCATGGTTCTCCAGAACATCAGTCCAGAAATCACAAGGACCAAGACTAGAAGAATTGAGCATAAGTTAACTTCTGATAGAGCCTGATTTAGAGCCTTGGTGCCTTACGTCTGAAATGTCTCTCATTGTACCATACTACCTGAGTGTATAAAGTCTTAGGGAAGAACTCAATCAGGTGAGTTGGGAAAAGATCATTTTTGCATTGTTGTTTTTTTTTTAAATACTCTTTCTAGAAACTGCTATTAAATTTCCAGTGAACTAGAATTTCATGCTCACCCTCTGCAGCTTATCGTGGTTTAAACATTTCATCAAAAGGCATATCATTGTGGTCATTAAAATTTCTCCTCCCACAGGAAAGGGGAACAAGACTATCATGGTCTAGCTTGCTGTAGATGTGCCTGCTGGGCGTCACGCATGGGTTACTACCTGCAATTTCATGAAGAACCTGGGCTGCTGGTGTCAGCAACTCTAGCCTTGCAGCCAATCCAGAGGGGCCCCAGCTTCAGTGTCTCCTATCTTGCCCGAGGGGTTCCTCACCATGTGGAATTCAAAGAAAATCCTGTCCTGATCTCCCACAGCAGCTGCAACTGTATTTATAGCCCTATAACTATCCTTTCTGTGTTAGGGAATGAGTCACCCACTAGGCTGTGAGCCTCTCCCTACACTCACCCTTGCCCCAAACAGTATAGTGTCCCCAGAGAGTGTGCCCCCTTTCCAGAATCTCAGAAATGCTGCTGGGGAGGTGGGGCAGTGAGCAGTTTGTAGAAGACTGAAGAGCTAGATGAGGAGCTGGCCGGTGACATTTGGGGTATTATTACTAACTGGACACCATTTCAGCGCTGGCGCAGTCACAGGTGTCAACAAGTGGCCCTCTGAAGTTTGTGACAGGAATCCAGTAATGAATCTTTGTCACAATTCAGATGTGGTTGGCACTTGTGGCTCCACTGACTGTGCAGCCAAGTGTGTTGGTGTCTTCCCTCAGCTGTGGAAGATCTTTGAACTGTCACCCTCCACAGGTCAGGGAGTATTTAGGGCTCGTTCAATCTGCCACCCTAACTCCCTCAGAGAGACTTTAAGTAGCAATGAGAGGTCCTGGGCTTGGATGGAGGGGGTCAGGGCCTGGGGGAAGAGACATTACCAGAACAATGTGTGAGGCACTCTCAACAGAAAAGAAAGACCTACCCATCAATAGAAAACTTAGAGAGATTTGGGGACTCTGGGGAAATTCTCACATCTGTTTTCCACTTGGGATCAGCAAGTATAAACCAACTGACCAACACACAGTCACACACAAAACAGGCAGGTTGGGTATTTGCTCCTGACAGCAAGTGAGGGAATCATAGAGCTCAGTCATGTTATTTTTTTCTTCACTCAGGGAACACTACCTTGGCTGTTTCATGACTAGTGTCAGAAAACTGTTGTTTCATGTATTATTTTTTAAAGACTTGTAATAGATAAAAGGATAAATCTGTTACCACACCATGGCAAAATGGAAATCCATCCAATTGTTGAATAATAAAATTTGAATTCCAGGACAGCTTTTCCATTAAGTACTGATAGTCACTTAGGTCACTCATTATCTTTTAAGATTTGTCTTTGCACTCATCAGCATTTTATCTCATTGTATTGCTGATTAGTACCCCATCTTTGGATGAACCATGTTTTGTTTATGCAATCATGTGTGGAGGGACATATTGGTTATTTCTAGCTTGAAGCTATTGTGAATGAAGTTGCTGTGTATACACAACAAACGTTCTGTGAGGATTAAGTTTTCATTTCTCTTAAACATCCAAGAGTAGATTATAAGAAACTGATAGTTTTCTAAAATGTCTAAGCACTATGTGAAATTTTCAGTTGCCTCATACCCTTGCCCACCCCTGGTATTATTGATTTTTAAATTTTAACCAGTCTGATGGATTTGTAACGATATCTCATAGTGGTTTTAATTAGCATTTCCCTAGTGATTAATAGTGCTGGAAATATTTATAGACATTTATTGACCATATGTATGTTCACATTTATAAAGTACCTGTTCAAGTCTTTTGCCTATTTTTATAGTGGGATATTTGTCTTTTTCTTATTGATGTGTATGAGGTTTTTAAACAAATTGTTTTCTAGATCTAATTCCTTGATTGGTTATATAATTTGTTAGTATCTTCCCTAGCTCTCTGGCAATCTTTTACTTCTCTTAATGGTGTCATTTGATGAAGAAATGTCTTCAATTTAAACAGTCTCATTTACAAAGAAATACAAACACCACATGAGTGCTCTCCAGCAATATGGTACATAAAGAAAATGTGGTACATAAAGAAAAAAACCAAATGAACAAAAACAAACTTTTAGACAAAAACAACAAACTTCCAGAAGGGATGGGGAGAGTGGGGGTTAATAGAATAAAGGGGAACAACTGTACTGTGGTGGATATAAGCTGGAATTCTGGTGGTGAATATAATGTAGTAGATGCAGATATTGATTCATAAGCTGTACACCCAAAACTTGTATAATATTACAAGCCAGTGTTACTGCAATTAAAAGGCAAATAAAAATAAAAACAATCTAATTTATACCTCTTTTCCTTTATGGTTAGTAATTTTGTGTATTCTTAAAGAATTTTTCCTACTATGAGATTATGCAAAGTCTAATATTGTCTTATAAAGTTTTGTTATATTATAATTTATATAGAGAGCTACAATGATTTGAATTTTTTTTATGTTATGAGCTAGGGTCAGATTTTATCTTCTTTTATGTGGGTATTTAATTTTTCCAGCATCATTTATTGCCACCACCTTTGCAGCAATCATATCCACATACGCATGGGTTGCTTGTAAGCTTTTTATTTTAACTCATTTTGTCCATTTGACCATCCTTGTACCACTAACACACTGTTTTAAATACTGCAAGAGAACCACATCTACATAATATTGAGTCTTTCAATCTATAAATAATACATTTATTTTGATCGTTACCCTTTTCACTATTTAAAAAACTACATTTAGTCTTTTACACATTTCTGAGATTTTTGATACTATAAAATATATTTTCCTATTTATATTTTCTCTCTTTGTTGAAAGTACATGGTAATATAATTGACTTGTATACTGACCTTCCATTCCAGCAAAATTTCTAAATTCTTTTATGCATTCTAATAGTTTAGTTGTATATCCTTTTGGTTTCTACATAGAAAATATCATAGTTTATACATAATGACATTTTCTTCCCTTCCAATATTTCTATCTTTATTTCTTTCTCTTGCATTATTGTACTGGTGAGGAGATCCTGGATGGCTCTGATTAGAAATGGCGATGTCAGGCATTCCTGTCTTTTTCCTGATTTCAAAGGAAAAATTTTCAACCTTTTCTTATAGTTATGATGTTCACTGCAGATATTTTGTAAATGGCCTTTATGGTAGTAATGACATTTCATACTTTTCCAAACTTACTAGTAGTTGTTATCATGAATGGCAACTGAATTTTATCAATTTTTTCTGGACCCAAAGAAATAATCATTTGACTTATTTTCCCATTTTCTATTTAAATGTATTGTTTTTTTTATTTCATAACCATGGAATTAAACCTTACTTGGTCATGCTACATTATGATCTTTATGTTTTGCAGATTCTATATGGTAACAAGAAGTTTCAAATGCTTACATATATGTTTATAAATGAAATGACCTGTAATTTTCATGCTTCATAATGTCTGTCAGGTTTACATGTCAAGTTTTGCTGGCTTCATAAAATCATATAGGAGTGTTCGCCATTACGTTATTCTCTGTGCCAGGCATTGAAGTTCTACATACATTCCACTGATCAGAACTCAACCACACAGACCCAAGAATATGCAAAAGGTGACTGGAAATGTACTGCCTTGATTGGGCAGTCATTTTATAGCATTGGATGTTTGCTGCTGCCACACACAGATATTTCAGTTTTGGCATAGTTTTAATCATAACATATTTTGTATTTTGCTTTTTGAAATAATCTTTTGTTAAAGCATTTTTGCCTCTGTGTAGTTCCCATAAGTATTTTAATGGCTACATATAATTCTGACGTGCTAATGAATAATAATTTGTAACTTATTCTTATCTTAAATATTTAGATTTGTTGGATTATAGATTTTCTTGCTGTGAATACCTTTCTGCTGTTACATTACTTTTTCAAAAAAACTCCCCCCGGCTCTGTGGGCGGAGCCCGCGCAGGCGCCCGGCCCCGCCCCCGGCCCCGCCCCCGAGCCCCGGCCCGCCTCCGCACACACGCACTTCCCGCCACGCCTCCCCGCCCACCTCGGCCCAGACCCGCCGAGCCCAGCTGAGCCCCGCGGCGCGATGGACGGCCGAGTGCAGCTGATCAAGGCCCTGCTGGCCCTGCCC
>PVIJ01023557.1:0-14034 GCA_004024925.1 Scalopus aquaticus | reverse complement strand
AAAGATCTTTTCCCAGTTGGTAGGGTGTCTGTTAGTTTTGGTTAATGTCTCTTTTGCTGTACAGAAGCTTTTTATTTTGATATAATCCCATCTGTTTATATTGTCTTTTACTTCCTTTGCTTTGAGGGATGTGTCTTTCAAGATTTTGCTGAGATGTATGTCATGTAGAGTTTTGCCTATATTTTCTTCTATACATTTTTACATAGCTCTTTTTCAAGTCTTCTTGCAATGCTACCTATTTCTTCCCATTTAAATTTCATGATACACTGGGCCTCCCTGGTGGCGCAGCAGTTGAGCGCTGCAAAGTTGAGCGCTGTGAAGCTGTCGGCAGCGCACAATGCGAGTTTGACGCCCAGCCAGGGAGAATCCCACATGGTGTGGCAGACCTCTCCTGCCTCGCCTGCTGCTCCCCTCAGCAGTGTATTTCTGATCTGCCTGTTCTGCTCCCCACTCTGTCTCTGGTGGACCGTCTCGCCGCCCCACGCCTCTGGCCTGTACCCTAGCTTGTATGTATAAATAAATAAATCTTTAAAAAACAAATAAAGAGCTGTGATTAAAAAAAAATAATTTCATGATACACTCATTTGGTTGCAATAAATAAGAATTTGAAAGTAAGATTTGAAAGGAATCAAGCTGAATTTAAATGACAGTTCTAGAAATAATTGCTAACTTAACTAAATATCTCCATGTACAAGCAAGAGGGCTTCCATTCATTCAACTTTTCTTTTACTGCTTCAATATCTTTTATTTCTCCTAGAACTTTAACATATATTCTCTTATATCATAGCATTGTGAATTAAAGTTTCCTGCTTATGTTTTCTATTTTGTTAATACTGATACCTACAAACACTGTTTTATGCCTGTTTATTTATTATAAAGCAAAATAATGAAAGTATTTCCCTTCATTGTTTCCTTAACATTTTAATTTGTTGATCATAAAAGAATATGCCAAATATTGATTTTTTCCAGTTCCTATATCTTCAAGCTTTCCTTTGCATATTTCAGTGCTACTGTAAGAAAACTCCCTAACTTGTCCCCTAAGTAGCTCTATTTATTTCTGTCAAGTATGGATAGGTTTGATCTAGCTGTCATCAGAATGTTTGAAAATATTTTTTTGCAAGAATGCTGATTTGATGACTAATATGTACATGACTTGTTTTCTCTGCTGATTTTTTTTTAAGATTTATTTATTTGTGCATACAAGCTGGGGTACAGGCCAGAGGCGTGGGACGGTGAGAGGGTTCTCCAGAGACAGAGTGGGGAGCACAACAGGCAGATCACCGGAAATACACTGCTGAGGGGAGCAGCGGGCAAGGCAGGAGAGGTCTGCCGCACCATGTGGGGATCTCCCCGGCCAGGCGTCAAATTCGTGTCGCTGCTGCCGACAGCTCCACAGCGCAGTGCCTAACCTCTGCCCCACCAGGGAGGTCCTTATTTTATTTTTGCATACAAGCTGGTGTACAGGCCAGAGGCGTGGGAAGGTGAGAGAGTTCACCAGAGACAGAGTGGGGAGCAGAACAGTCAGATTAAGCAAAATGCACTGCTAAGGGGAGCAGCTGGTGAGGCAGGAGAGGTCTGCCGGGCCATGTGGCAATCTCCCTGGCCAGGAGAGTTCTGCCACACCTTGTGGGAGTCTGCCTGGCCAGGGATCGAACTTGCACCACAGCTGTGCTGCACTTAACCCATTTTGCCACCAGGGAGGCCCCGCTTTCCCATTTTAAATGTCATCTGCCATTGCTAAGTGTTTGGGTCAGAGCATCTGCGTATATACTGTTTTACCATTTTGACCCAAAAGTGGAGCATACAATTTAACACTACATTGAACAAACAAACAAACAAAAAAACCTATCTGCACGTCACTTCTATTAGCTGAAAGTAAGTATTACTAGTAACTAGCAGTCTTTTATTATAAGTCTATCCACAGGGACTATTGTCTTCTCTGTGTACCCCATATAGGGATTTACTGTTGTGGGGAGAAGATCAGGATGAGGCCAGTGGCGCAAGGGTAAAAGAATTCACCAGAGACAAAGTGGAGAACAGAACAGGGTGATTTATTGAAATACTCTAAGAGAAGCAGCAGGCGAGACAGGAAAAATCTGCTCCCTAAGGAGGATTCGAGGCTCTCTTTTATACTGTTTTCAGTGGCTTTCTAATTTGGAGTGCCAGTGTGTACCAGTTATCTTCTGGGATGTCTGGTCTCCGGTGCTGGTCTTTGACACAGAAACGTGCCCTGGCTTCTGCTTCTGCATTCCTGGCGATAGGCTGGTTTTCTAGTCTTGGTCAGTTTTATGGCCTTGTCCAACTTAATCCATTCCCGTAACTGCTCCAGCCTCCTAAACCTGTCTGCTGGGTCAAGAGTGGGGGCTTAGTCTTTAACCTTAGTTGTGCCCTGATACTTACACTCACCAAGTGCTCACTATATATACTAGCCAGTCTTAGGAGTATCTTAAAATATTAACTCATTTATTTCTAACAAATAACTATGACTATTTTCCCTGACGTACACTGAGATTAGGTAATTTTTCCAGTGCCAGTGAATTTCTAACTACTGTCCAAACCCAAGTTGTTCAACTGGCTGATGTCTGATAACTGAGGACCAAAAGATGAAGGTTTCTGATGACATCCGTCCAGCTGGTCTCCCTCTCAGTCATGACTCACCCCACCCCGATGCTCTGGTGTTCTTGTTCTCTAGAGTTTATTTGGTCTCATTATCCCCGGAAGTAGCACTGAACTTTGGACTCTCAGTATGCGGCAAACGGTCATCATGGTTAAGTCAGCCCTAACTAAATGGGATTCCTTTCTGAGTGTTCACTCTATATGTTGGTTAAGTGGAAACAATGCCTTTCATTACTTTCTGAACAGACCCACTCAGACTTATGAAGCATTCTGTTAAAAATATACTTTTAAAAAACATGACTGTTACAGGGCAGGGAGAGGGGCACCCCAAAACCCCCAAACATGCCCAATGTAAATAGCCTCTGCCATCTGCTGCATCAAGACAAAACATACTCTAGTGTGTAAGACCTTCAAATGGAAAGGGACTTTAATACAATTAGTGTGCAATACAGAAAAGGGAAAGAATAAACTTTCCAAATCAAGCACCCAAAGTTACTCATCCCTTTGCGGGTAAATGTCCATCCAAACAGGGTTGGCCCAAAGCAGGGCCTCTAAGGCCTGAAAGCCTGCCATAAGTCTAAAGCACCTTCTGGGTGTATCCATAGGAAAGGGACAAAAGGGGCCCAGCACATCTAGAAAGAAAAGAACAAAATCAAAATCAAAGCTGTTATTGTTAACCTGCCCACAGGTCTCTTATCCAAGTCTTTTTTTTTTTTAATATATATGTTTTTATTGTTATTTGTATCCAATCTCTTTTAACCAGTCCAGGACCAAAAAGCAACTGCAGCTTCTTCACATGTCTCTCTGTTCCATGCGCCTCCTCCGGGTCTCCTTCTGGCTCTCCATCCTGCTTCCTCACTTCATTCAGTCTCCTCTCTATCTTATTCTCTTTCCTGCTCCGCTTTACCCTTCCTTGGCTGGTGCCAGGAACCTGCTACCTCCCCTTTCCTTGGGTACTATCCTGTTATAAGACTTCTGTAAGGAGAGAGTTGTTTTCTGTCAGCATTTAATCAAGTTCTAAAGAAAAAAATTGGGGAGGGCAAATAATTGAAAAATTTTCTCTGATTTCAGAGAGTCTCTTTTTCAACCCAAGTATTTGAAAATGACGCGCATTGCTGTTTCTCCACAGATAGTTTGACTGTTTCTCAGCATGATTTCTGTGTAGTTATATACATAAGATCTTCAGATAGGAAAACAAAAACAAAAAACCTCAACATGGACAGATTTCATAACATTTTTGTCTTAAAATATAGTGCCATTCTGCTTGTTTAAAATAAAAAAAAACAGATTATATTCTCTCTGTCGTCATCTAGAATGTGGGGAGAAATTTGAAAAAGAGCATCCTCCAATTCTAAATAAAGTCTCCAGGAAATTACTAAGGGGGGGCAGCAAGGAAAACCTGTGGCAAGGGAATTTAGCATGCACATCTCGGGGAAGCTCTGTCAACACCTATTAAAAAATGTATTTTTAAGGCAAGATACTAGAACAGAGCAATTAGTGGCCACTTCTCCAGTTCCCCCACTGAGAAGGCAGCCTTGTCGCCTGCCTTATTACTGCACAAATACTCAGTCCCAATGGTCAGCATTTGTCTCCTGGGTTGCTTTTGTCTCCAAATTGGTATGTTGTGCTGCTTTCAGTTGTCCCTTCCTGAGAATGCCTTGGGTTCTAAACTCTGAGGGAACATTTTATGGAAGAACCGCTGCTTGGAGAGGACGGTCTCATTTATGATTAAAGCTATACTCAGGAACCAAATTGAGTAAAAAGAGCTGGATATTTGGCAAGTGTGAAGTCACCATGCTGTCAGATCGGTTATGGGAATGAATTAAACTTCTTTTTCTCATTTATGAGAATTCTAGCTCTGCCCAGGGAATTGAATAATCCCATTCTTTCAAGTGTGTTCTGAAAGTGACTGAGGCTCAAATGAGTTGGATGTTGGTCTGTTTCTAAGTAGAGTGTTGATAAAAAGAACTGTGCAAAATCAGATAAATTTCTCTGACCTGTATTTCTGGCAGATAATAGAGATACACATAGAACTCCTTACACTGAGCCCAGAGGGAAATCTTGCCTGTTCCATCACAGGAAATACTTTTATTCTGCAGAGTTTGCTTCAAATTAAATCAAGTTGCAAACAATGGAAAGGATTACCTCTGAAATATTTTAATAAATGCTAATTCCAGACACCATACAATAACAACATAATTGATCAAAATAGATATTAAGTGTAAAAAAGAAATCCCATAGTTTACCAACCTTTGCTAAAAGGACTAAGTAGAGGAATAGGATACAGACATCATTTAGAGATGTGATATAATGAAATACCTACTGATCTTAAACAGCAGAAACTGGTTAATGCATCATTTTCTCCTATGATACTTAGATAATTTAACAAAAATGAATTTAACAAAAATGAAGAACAAAAACTTTTCCCTAACCATACTATTCTTCTATAGGTAGGCTTCCCTGCTCTGCTGCCTTCATTTTTCTGTCATAAAAGCAGATGCCAAAGTAGAATGTCATGTTCTGATGTATAATACATAAGAGTTAGCAAATTTAAGTCACCAAATGATCAATCAGGAGAACATGGAACCAACTTTATAAATTCCATAACACTTAAGATATTGACATATGTCCAATCAGGCTCTAGTGCACACACAACACACACACACACCCTCATACTTCTGGACATTTTTACTCTGTGTTGTCTAAACTTGTACAGTTCAGATTTCAGAGTCTATTTATATGACAACATCAAAATGTCAACACTAAAATTCCTGAATGTAGAATATACATGGTTTTGATTTTTTAATTATCCACAAGCTAATACTAACACAAGTCTTTGATAATTTTTGTTTTTTTTTATGTTGTGAAGTTTTCCTTATTTAGCATGAAGCTCAGAACTGGTTTTGGGCACAAGTTGCTCTACTTTAAAGCTTTTAATTTTGCTATTTGAAAGTAGTATTTTATTTCCCTCTTATTTTGGAGGAAAATGTACATTTTCATGATGAGTAAAATGTGTCTGAAGCTTCACAAATAATTTACTCATGGTCGAGAATAAGCAGGAATGATTAGAGCTTCAAATCAGAAAGCTTCAGAGAGCCAGAAACTATCAAAATGTGCAGCTTTAATGAACGATTTCTCACTCATTGCTGTACAGCAATCACCACTGATACACTCGCTAGTTTTTTTCCAAAGCATATATAATTGGGCAAATCATCTAAACCCCACAAGCAGGCAATTATTCAACTACATCGATGCAGAATCACTGGGTCCAACACTTCATTAGAATATACCATAATCCCTTGTTCTTGTCTTAACCTTCTCTGTGAAAAATCAAATTCATCCAAAACTGACACTGTGTCCTGTTGATTATGCAAATAGTGGTGGTGCAGGAGATGGAGTTTCAAACTCTTATATCTCCAGGACCATGTGTGGCTCTTATCCAAATCTTTAAATAGAGTCTATGAGTTCTAATAATTATTCAATGAACATATATAAGCTCCCTTTGTGCTTCTTTTTGAAAATGTGCTTATCTTTTCCTCTTACAAAAAAGAGAGACATTGACAGAGAGATTGAATGGCACTGCCAACACCAGAGGAATAGCTGGAAAAGGGAGCAGGAGAGAGCTTTTTTTTTTTTTTAAAGATTTATTTATTTATACATACAAGCTGGGGTACAGGCGAGAGGGTTCACTAGAGACAGAGTGGGGAGCAGAACAGGCAGATCAGAAATACACTGCTGAGGGGAGCAGCGGGCAAGGCAGGAGAGGTCTGCTGGGCCATGTGGGATTCTCCCCGGCTGGCATCGAACTCGCATCTCGCGTGCTGCTGACAGCTCCACAGCGCAGCGCCCAACCGCTGCGCCACCAGGGAGGCCCGCAGGAGAGCTTTTAGGTGCAAGGGAGATGATAAAAAAAAGTATAAAACTGCAAGGAGAAAGATGTCACTGTTCTTCTCCCTCCATTTTTGTAGCTCGGCTCTCCTTCCTCCTGACCCTGTCTTTGCTTTCTAATGAGAAGAATACCACATTGGCTCCCCCCACCTGGGCTTAAATGTCAGATCTGTCATCAATAAGGGGGCATCCTTGACCACGTTATTTAATATCTTTGAGCTCATAGAAGATGAGGATAATGTGCTCTGGAAGTTCGGGACAAGTGGTGTAATGCCAGGCACTGAGGTGGTCATGTGGGCCATCTACTCTGATGACAGAATGCACCTCTGGGATGGGTGGGTGTCTTTTAACCACTTTCCGTTTATAAACATATATGAGTTTGAGGTGTGACAGGAAGACAGTTTTACAGCAATTTGACTGTTGTATGAGGCCTGGGGGCATATACTCTGGGAAAAGCATATCCCTTTGATTCTCAGTCATTATTTCATGTGCCTTTTCCAACATGCCAGCTTGTGGTGCAGCGTCATTAAAGTAAAGCTGTACAGTATTAATTAAAAATTGCTATTTTAGGGCCTCCCTGGTGATGTAGCAGTTAAGTGCTGCGCTGTAGAGCTGTCAGCAGTGGCAACGCGAGTTCGATGCCCGGCCGGGAGATTCCCACATGGCGTGGCAGACCTCTCCTGCCTCTCCCACTGCTCCCCTCAGCAGTGTATTTCTGTCCATTTGCCTGTTCTGCTCCCCATTCTGTCTCTGGTGAACCCTCTTGCTGCCCCACGCCTCAGGCCTGTACCCCAGCTTGTATGCATAAATAAAATAAATCTTTAAAAAACTTTTTTAAAATTGCTATTTTACACCTCTTTAAGTCACCTTAGAAGCAAGATTTGCAAACCATGACATAATGTATTTCCCCACTTGTTTTTCTTCTTTTTTTATTTAAGGACCATTGTTAAGTGTTTTGAGAATATAGGATTGCCTCCCTCTCTTAAAAATACCAGTAATAATGGCTACACATTGGAATGACTGCATGCTATATGGACCATATTAACTGATATGTCTTGTTTATTACACTTAACCCTCACAACACTCCGTGGCCTCATTGCTGTTTTTATCCTTACTTTCCAAAAGGACATTCTTTCTTGTAGACATTAAATAACTTGGCCAAAAGGCCACTGTTATTAAATGGCTGAGCAGAGTCAAACTCAGTCACCCCAATCTGTCTTGACCAGTCTCCTATCCCATATAGTCTCGTCTTCTCTCACATGTCCAGTGCTCTGTGTGATCCTGCTCTTTGTTTCGCCAAGCAAAACTGCTGCCATAAAGCAAATTATCATCTTTCAGAAACAGTCGGAGAGCTTTACACTTGCCTCCTGCTAGACCTAGCAGTCTTACGGGCTGTCTTAGGAATAGTGATTCTCAACTTTGGCTGGGGAGTGGAATCGCCATAATGATGTTTGGGTCCCACCCTCAGGTTTTGGCTTAATAGATTTACCCAGAATCTGAGTGTTTTAAATTCACCTCAGATGATTCTAGTATGAAATGTTTTTTGGGAGGTGCTGCTTTATCGGTTTGGTCCTAATACCCTCTCCTTTCCAACCCCACAGCCAAGTGGAGTTGCATAAAAAATATGAGTTTGTCCAACCACTATGGAAAGCTGTATGGCGTTTCCTCAAACTGCTAGAAATAGAACTCCCATATGACCCGGCAATACTACTACTGGGAATCTACCCAAAGGACACAAAAACACTAATCAGAAAGGATACCTGCACCCACATGTTTATTGCAGCACTGTTTACAATAGCTAAGATATAGAAACAACCCAGATGCCCAAAAATAGATGACTGGATCAAAAAGATGTGGTACATATACACAATGGAATACTATTCAGCATTCAAAAAAGACAAACACATGCAGCACCATGGATGGATCTAGAAGGGATCATGATCAGTGAAATAAGCCAGAAAGAAAATTATTGAATAGTTTCACTTATAACAGGAATATAGGGGAGCCAAGTAAAAAGAGACATTCAGCAAGGAAGGAGGGGAGGGTAAGGGCTCAAGAGGGGGGAAGAGGGGAGCATGGGGGACTATGGTGATGGTTCCACGGGTAAACAGGTGATGGGTAACTCATGGGGACCACACAATAATATAAAAGATATGAATAACAAAAATAAATTACAAGAAAAACAACAACTTAATGTACATAAAAAAAATATATATGGGTTTGGAAGAGATGAGAAAATGATGAAGATGATGATGATGATGATGATGATGATGATGATGATGATTATGATGACAAGGACAACCAATTTCTGTTTGAGGAATGTTGCTCAACGCTAACATTTACCTAGATTAACACATTTTAAATAGTTATATTACTGTTATGTGTACTGATAGTATAATGATCCTGACTCATCAAGAAATGGAGTAATGGCAACAATTTAAAATGTTAGCGCCATGGGGCCTCCCCAGGGGCACAGCAGTTAGGCGCTGCGCTATGGAGCTGTCACCCGCGGCACTGTGAGTTCGACATCTGGCGTGGGGCAGCGAGAGGGTTCACCAGAGAGAGTGGGGAGCAGAACAGACAGATCTAGGGAAATACACTGCTGAGGGGAGCAGCGGGAGAGGCAGGAGAGGTCTGTCACACCATGTGGAATTCTCCCCAGCCAGGCATGGAACTCGCACCGCTGCTGCCAGTAGCTCCACAGCGCAGCTCTTAACCACTGTACCAACAGGGAAGCCCTCCAATTACGATGTTAACCAAGAAAAAGCAGAAACACAAGGAGATGGAAAGAAATTGATGTTTTCCCATGTAGCATCTTGATTTCTAGAAAAGTATGGGAAAAAATCCTGATGTGATTTTTTACTGATTTTGCAAATACAGTATAAACTACTTTTTTTGTTTGTTTACCTATTTTTTATATGTAATTTTTCTTTACATCGTTGTTCCTCTCAGGTGTACTCCCCATAGAATTCCTACCACCAAGACACCTGTGAACCATCACCATAGTCTCTTGTGCTCTTCCCTCCCCTGTTCTGATCCCTCCCCTCCCCTGCTAAATGCCACCAATTTATCTTTTGCCTGCTAGTTTTGTTTTTTCCTGCTCCCTTGTTTGCTTCCCCTGTATTCCTTCAGTAAGCAAAACCATCCGATGCTTTTCTTTTTTCCTTCTGACTTACTAAGCATAATCCCTTCCAGCTCCATCCATGGTGCTGTGAAAGGTATGAGTTTATCGTTTTTGACTGCTGAATAGTATTCCATTGTGTGTATGTACCTCATCGTCTTGATCCAGACCATCTGTTTGGGGGACAGAAAGTCAGCTTCCAAAACCCATGGAAACTGTTTTTTTTTTTTAATTGAAGTACCATTGTTTTACAACATTGGATATGATTTAGAGATATAGATTCATGTCCTTAAGGTTTATGTTACCACAACACACCCACCAGCAAAACACTGAAAGTCCACTACCAACAACACACTGAAAGTCCCACAACCCGCTTTACTCTCATCCCTCTCCCCTCCCACTTTGGTGCTTCAATTCTCCAGTCAGATTTCTAGGATTTGTTATTGCTTTGATTTTATCTGATCTTTTGTTTAGTTTCTCTGTGTTCCACATGTAAGTGATACAATCTATTTGTCATTCTCCTTTGGCTTACTTAATTTATCATAATCTCGTCCAGTTCTACTCATATTCTCACAAGCAGCAAGAGATTACCTTACTTTTTACAACTGAATGAAATTCCACTTTGTATATATATCACAACTTCCTAGCCATTTATCTGTTTTTGAATACTTAAGTTGTTTCCATAGCTTGCCTTTTGTTAATAGTACTGTAATGAATGTAGGTGTACATGATCCTTCATATTATTGTTTTTGCACTCTTCAGGCTCCATTTTCTCAATACCATTTATTAAAGAGACTGTCCTATCTCCAGGACAGACCTTGCTCTTTTGTGTGTGTGTGTGTGTGTGTGTGTGTGTGTGTGTGTGTGTCTTTTACATTACTGTGTATTTCCCTTAGGTTTCCCACCACCAATTCACCTGTGAACCATCACCACAGTCCCCTGTGCTCCCGTCTCCTCTGTTCTGAACCCCAATCCTCCCCCCTGTTTTGCTGGTTGACACTCTTGTATTTGGTTCCCCTATATTCCTGTTATAAATGAGACCATTCAATATTTTTCTTTTTCCTTTTGGCTTATTTGACTGAGCATGATCCCTTCTAGGTCCATCCATGGTGCTGCAAATTGCATGTTTTATCTTTTTTGAATGGTGAATAGTATTCCATTGTGTATATGTACCACATCTTCTTGATCCAGTCATCTATTTTTGGGCATCTGGGTTGTTTCCATATCTTCGCTATTGTGAATAGTGCTGCAATAAACATACGGGTGCATGTATCTTTTTGGATTAGTGTTTTTTTGTCATTTGGGTAGATTCCCAAAAGTGGTATTGCTGGGTCGTATGGTAGCTCCACAGTGGTTGGACCAGTTTGCATTCCCACCAGCAGTGTAGAAGAGTTCCTTTTTCTCCACAGCCTCAGCATTTGTTGTTGCCTGTTTCTTTAATGCACGCCATTCTCACTGGTTTGAGGTGAGCTCGTTGTGGTTTTGATTTGCATTTCACTGGTTATAAGTGATGTTGAACATTTTTTCATATGGCAGTTGGCCATTGCTTTTCTTCCTCGGAGAAATGTCTTTTTAGCTCTTCTGCCCATTTTTTGACTGGATTGTTAACTTTGTTTCTGTTGAGTTGTGTGAGCTCCTTGTAGATTTTAGTTATCAGTTCTTTATCAGTTGTGTTGTGTGCAAAGATTTTCTCCCAATTTGTAGAGTGTCTGTTTGTTTCAATTATTGTGTCTTTTGCTGTACAGAAACTTTTTAGTTTGATGTAGTCTCATCTGTTTATCTTTCCCTTGACTTCCTTCGCTTTGGGGGATTTGTCATTAAAGATTTTGCAGAGATGTATGTCATGTAGAGTTTTGCCTATATTTACTTCTATAAATTTTATGGTTTCAGGTCTTACGTTCATGTCTTTTACCCATTTTGAGTTGGTTTTTGTGCATGATGTGAGGTAGTAGTCTAGCTTCATTTTTTTTGCATGTAGCAGTCCAGTTTTCCCAACACCATTTATTGAACAAGCTAACCTTGTTCCATTGCATATTCTTTGCTCGTTTGTCAGAGATTAGTTGTCCATAGGTATGTGGATTTATTTCTGAGTTTTCTATTCGATTCCATTGTCTGTGCTTCTGTTTTGGTTCCAGTACCATGCTGTTTTAATTATCAAGGCTTTGTAGTATAGTTTGAAATCTGGGAGTGTAATCCATCCATTTTCTTTCTTTTTATTTTTTTTATAAATATATATTTTTATTGTTATTTATGTCTTTTACATTTTGTATTCCCCTTGGGTAGCCCACCACCAATTCACCCGTGATCCATCTTCATGGCCCCTTGTGTTCTTTTCTATTCCATTTTGTGCCTTTTTCCTTCCCTCCCTCAGCCTCCCTCCTCCCGCCCCCCACTGATTGTCTCTCTCCCACCCGGCCTCCCTATAGTCCCGTTATAAGTGAAACCATTCAATATTTTTCTCTTTCTTTCTGGCTTATTTCACTGAGTATGATCCCCTCTAATTCCATCCATGTCGCTGCAAATTGCATGTGTTTATCTTCTTCCCATGCTGAATAGTATTCCATTGTATATATGTACCACATCTTCTTGATCCAATCATCTATTTTTGGACATCTGGGTTGCTTCCATACCTTTGCTATTGTGAACAGTGCCTCAATGAACATACGGATGCATGTATCCTTTTGGATTAGTGTTTTCGTATCCTTTGGGTAAATTCCCAAAAGTGGGATTGCTGGGTCGTATGGAAGCTTCATGTTTAGCAGTCTGAGGAATCGCCATACAGCTTTCCATAGTGGTTGGACCAGTTCACATTCCCACGAGCAGTGTAGAAGAGTTCCTTTTTCTCCACATCCTTTCCAGCATTTGTTATCAAGGTTTTTTGTGGTTCCATATGAATTTCATCAATATTTGTTCTATTTCTTTGAAGAATGTCATTGAGATTTTTATGGGGATAGTGTTGAATCTGTAAATTGCTTTTGGTAGTATGGCCATTTTGATAATGTTAATTCTTCCAATCCATGAACATGGGATGTCTTTCCATTTTTTTGTGTCCTCCTCTATTTCTCTTAATAGGGTCTTATAGTTTTCTTTGTATAAGTCCTTTACCTCTTTTGTTAGGTTTATTTCCAATATTTGATTTTTTTTTTGTTTCAATTTTGAAGGGGGTAATTCTCTTGATTTCTTCTTCTTCTGACTGAGTGTTTATGTATAGGAAGGCTACGGATTGTTGTGCATTGATTTTGTATCCTACTACTTTACTGAACTGGTCTATAATTTTGAGTAGCTTTTCTATGGACGTTTTCGGATTCTATATGTATATTATCATATCGTCTGTGAAAAGTGATAATTTAATTTATTCTTTCCCTATTTGGATTCCTTGTATGTCTTTCTCTTGTCTTATTGCTCTGGCTACAGTCCTTGCTCTTTTGTCATAGATAAACAGTTAATGTTCACATAGTTGTGGGTTTGTTTCTGGACTCTCAGTTTTATTGTATTTGTTTGGGTGTCTTTTTTGGTTGTTGTTCAGTACCATACTGTTTTGAATATAGCTTTGTAGTATAGTTTGAAGTCTGGGAGTGTGATACCACTGTTCTTTATCCTTTCTGTCAGGATGCTTTAGCTATTCTAGTCTTTTTGTGGTTTTATATAAATTTCAATAATGTTTGTTCTATTAGTTTGAAGAATGCAATTGAAACTCTGATAAGGATTGTGTTGAATCTGTATATTGCTTTGGATGGATTGGCCATTTTGACAACATTGATTCTTCTAATATATAATCAGGGACTGTCTTTCCATTTCTTTTAACAGTGTCTTACAGTTTTCATTGTATAGGTCCTTTACCTCCTTTGTTAAGTTTACGCCTAGATATTTAACTCTTTTGATACAACTGTGAATAGAATATTTTTCTTGATTCCTTCCTCCTGTAGCTCATTGTTTATATATAGGAACACAACAAATGTTTGCATGTTTATTTTGTAAACTGCCACTTTGTTCAAGTGTTTTTTTAGTGGTATTTAGGGGTTTCTATGTATATTTTCATGTCATCTGCAAATAATGGTAGTTATGCAGTATAAACATATTTGTGTTTTAATTCTTCAATTAAGCCCTTAAAGAGTCTAATTTTTATAACAATTATGGTCTGATTATTTTAAAAAAATTCTTTTCCATTGGCTTTTTTTAATCAGGGCATGATTGACATACAACATTATATTAGTTTTAGTTATACAACATAAGGCTGTAATATTTGTATATATTATGAAATAACAGTGATAAGTCTAGTTATCATCTATCACCGTACTACATACACATTTTTTTCTTCTAATGAAAGCTTTTAAGATCTACTCTCTTAGCCACTTTCAAATATGTAATATGGTATTGTTTTTTTTTTTTTTTTTTTTTTTTTTTTTTTT
>PVIJ01023556.1:0-14040 GCA_004024925.1 Scalopus aquaticus | reverse complement strand
GATGGATGAATGGGTGGGTGGAAGGATGGATAAGTGGGTGGATGGGTGGATGGGTGGATGGATGGATGGTTGAGTGGGTAAAGGGATGGATGGATGAATGGGTGGGTGGAAGGATGGATAAGAGGGTGGATGGGTGGATGGGTGGGTGGGTGGGTGGGTGGATGGATGGATGGATGGATGGATGGGTGAATGGATGGATGGATGAGTGGGTGAAGGGATGGATGGATGGAAGACGATGTGCACGGGGAAATGGGAGCAAGGGGGTACTTCCAGGCAGGCAGTATAGGCTTATTTTGCCTAAGGAAGCACAAGAGTGACACCTTCTTTTGCAACAGTATTTGGGAATGATTCTGATGATGAGTTTTTTAATCCTGAGTCTAGGTCATCTACTTTTTGCAGCTTGGATCGCTGTGTGCTGAGATGGGAGGGTGTCTTCATTCTTGGCCTGTGATGAAGGCAGGGTGGCGCTAACGCCACCCATGGTGGACAGGAGGCGGGAGCAAGAAGCAAACCTTTACGTCAGCTGTGACTCTGCAGTTGTAGTATGGGGGTTTCTGGGCCTCCTTTCATGAGCTATGAAAAATCAAAATTTTTTTCATAATACTAAGCATTATTTGCCTTTTAACTCTCATTCCCACAAATCTACAGAGGCGCTTCCCAGAGACTCCGCATGTGAGAACCAGGCATTTTCTATTAGAGACTTGCAAAAATAGAATACATTGCCATTCTTCTTTGCCATTGTTTTGCAACTCAGTTATTTTTCATAAAAATGTTGCTAGCATGAGGTAGATTTATTACTACTTTTCAATGACTTGAATATAAAAATGGTCTGTTTTTATTTCGAGCATAGTAAATATTATTGATAGCTATAACTCATCTCAGCAAAAACTCTGAGTCCCCAATAATTTTATTTTATTTTATTTTATTTTATTTTAAAGATTTATTTATTTGTACATACAAGCTGGGGTACAGGCCAGAGGCATGGGGCGGCGAGAGGGTTCACCAGCGACAGAGTGGGGAGCAGAAAAGGCAGATCAGAAATACACTGCTGAGGGGAGCAGCGGGCGAGGCAGGAGAGGACTGCCCCACCATGTGGGAATCTCCCCGGTTGGGCTTCGAACTCGTATGGCGCACTGCCGACGGCTCCACAGCGCAGCGCTCAACCGCTGCACCACCAGGGAGGCCCCCCAATAATTTTAAAGAGGATATGTAATAGGGTCCCGAGACCAAAACATTCAGAACTTCTACTCTCAAACAACTTCTTAGATCCTTTTAATATACTGCAAAATGCAAACTAATATATGTGCATTTGGTCCTTGTCTATTTCAATTTATTCTGTTTTTAATCTGTTCAATAAATCTTTTACAGTTAATTTATGATTTCCATTCATTTTTCTAGTGTTCAAATTATATTTGTAGAGAATTTTAATAATAGTTAAAATGCTTTCTAAAAGTCTCTTCTGTTTAGTTGCTATTTCTTGCCTTTTTTCCTTAGATCAAACCTAATCCAAAAGTTTGCCTATTTTATTACTTTTCCAAAGAATTAGCTTTTTGATTACACTGGTCAACAGATGATTACTGACTTAAAAAGGCCCTAACCTGTAGTATCTTGGTGTGCTGAACATGAATATAACCCTGAAAATTTCTTATTAGCTCTCGTTTTGAAGATATTTCATATAATTCATTTTATGTTTCACCATGTAAATTTATCCAGTAGGACTGCAACAACATCCTAAATCAGCCTAGAATGATGTCATATTGCACTGCATTGCATAATACCATCATGCACACATCACCCAGAGTTGATTACATCATTTTCTGATGCAATGCAATACTACTGCCAGGCAGCTGCTGAAGTAAGCTGACATCAGCAGTGCATTATAGAAAGCCCTGTCAGAAAGGTTGAGCATTGAAAATATTTGACTTTGTGTGAGACAGTTGAAGCTACTGTTCCATAGAACTGTTATTATTTTATCCATTTAGGCACAATACAGAACAGTAATGCCTCGAAAGTGCGTAAATAGCGTGGACAATTTCTGCTCTCTCTGTGGGGAAGTGACATTTGCCAGCCAGAAGAAAAGTATCACTTCTCAAGTGAAGAAGGCTTCTCATCTTGACTTCGGATGCAAGGTTGATGACCAAGACAAGCCTTGGGTCCCGCATATATGCTGTGCTACATGTACAACACAGCTTCCACAGTGGTTAAATGGCAAAAGACCATCAATGCCGTTTGCAGTCCCCATGGTGTGGAGAGAGCCAAGCAACCACATAAAAGACTGTTACTTCTGCTTGGTTTCTCCTCTTTCTGGCAGAATAATGAAGCAAAGAAGTTGAGAATAGTCTACCCAAACATTCCGTCTGCATTGAGACCAGTTCCACATGGTGAGGGACTTCCTATTCCAGAACCTCCAGCAGAATATTCTCTTGATTCATCTGGTGAGGACAAGGGTGAGCCGACCTGTTCTTCTCCTGTTCCATCGGCTTGCAGGGATCCAGATTTTCACTGTGGTGCATCATCAACCCCACACAGACTAACACAGGAAGAACTAAATGACCTGGTTCATGATTTGGACTTATCCAAGAACAAGGCAGAATTGCTAGGATCAAGACTCCAACAATGGAATCTTCTAGAAGAAGATGTCACGCTTCCTTTATATCGAAAGTATCACCAGCAGTTGGAACCTTTCTTCAGAAAGGAAAGTACTCTGGTATTCTGTTCCGATATTGAGGGCCTCATGAATGCCTTAGAAATCACTCATGACCCACAAGAATGGAGACTATTTCTAGACTCTTTGAAACTGAGTCTTAAGGCTGTGCTTTTGCACAATGGAAACTGTCTTCCATCTGTTCTATTCCTGAACAGCTGTACAGGAGACAAGCGAAGAAATCTAAGAAGTAGTCTATGACTTGATTTTTTACAGGTATTAACCGTAGGCCTATTACTGTTGGCATGCATTTCGTGATGTAAACATCCAGTTACTGCAGATTACAAAAAAAACTAGAACCAAAATTAGAATTTGACTGTCATATTCATGTTGAGCACATACAAATGGGTAGGAAATGACTAATTTTATTTCAGTAACAGACTTTTGTAAAAATTTGTTGACCAGTATGATTGTTGCTCTTTGTTTTCTATTTGTCACTTTTTATTTTTTCCTTATCATCTTTTTTTTTAGTTTGTTCTCTTTTAAATTTTCAATTGTGGGGCCTCCCTGGTGCTGTAAGGGGTTAAGTCTCAGCACCATGAAGCTATCGGCAGCCACTGCAGCACGAGTTCAATCCCCAGCCAGGGAGCTTCCCACAGGGTGCAGCAGACCCCTCCTGTCTCCCCGCTGCTCCCCTCCGCAGTGGATTTCAGTAGATCCACCTGTTCTGCTCCCCACTCCGTCTCTGGGGAATCATCTCACCACTTACACCTCTGGCCTGCACCCCAGTTCTTATATGTATAGTAAAATAAAAATATTTTAAAATGAATAATAAATAAATAAATGATCAGTTGTGTTTCTTCCTTTCCCAACAACCCCGCTGGCTCTGCCTTGCCCGGGCGTCACGGCTGCCCAGCAACCTCATGGCGTTTTCTTAAAAAGCAGTTCATAATTTAGTTGTAATTCTCTTTTTTAATGCAAGAATCATTTTGAATTGTGCTTATTTCCAGGTACTTGGTCTTTTCACAGCCCTGTTAGCGATTCATAAATCCCAACGCCTCTGGTCCATGAACACAGCCCAGGTAACTGCAGCCTTTTGTAATTTCTTGACATTTCCTTAGTGGTTTAATACATAGTCAGATTTTATGACTAATCCAAGTATACTTGAAGTGATTTTTTTCCCCATTCTCTTCAAACTACTTGATAATGTACTGTAGTAAACATTTACATACATGATGCAAAAAATATGTGAATGGTTGGAAGATGATGTGGGTGGGTGGATGGATGGAAGATGTAGATGGATGGACACGTGTGTGGGTGCAAGGAAGGGAGGGAGGGAGGGAGAAGATATAGATGGATGGATGGACAGACGGACAGAGCTGGACGCAAGTACTGGTGAACAGATGGGTGCATGGGAGGAGAGATGAATAGGTGGAGTCATAGGACAGATGTAAAATGCAAGAGATGAATGGAAGGGTAAATGGATGACAAAGATGAATAGATGCACGAATGAAAAATGTGGGTAGATGGGTGGGTGGGTGGAGGGAGGGAGGGAGGGAGGTCAGAGTTGCAGCCCTGCCTAGGGGATGGCAGATTAAGAACCACAAACTTTCAAGACTTAGCCCAGGCTTAACAGCCTCCCAAGACCCTTCCAGTTTATTTCTAGCCCTCCAATGTCACGATCAAAGTGAAAAGGATGAAAACGAATCATGTCAAGCGGTCTTCATGTGCTACCGGGAGCCAGTCTCCTGCGCACGAACAATCTGGCTTTTCTCGCACCCTCCCAGGCGCAGAGCAGACTCGGGTCGTCACTGAAGCCCGCGGCACCTGGAGGTCCAGGACAGGGAGCCGAGTGGCGCCGCTCGGGGTCGGCCAGCAGAACTGGACCCCGGGAGCTGGGCCTCGGGTCCTCCTCACCCTCACATCGTGTGCCTGCCCGAGGGAGCCGGCTGCCCAGGGCCCGGGGCGGGAGAAGGCACACTAGCTCCGCTTCGGATTCTGTCGCTTCTCGGAGAAGGAGGTGGAGCCTGCGGGCGCCAGCCGCCTCAGTTTCCCGGGAGGAGCTCGGGGGCGTCGTGGGGTTTGCTCAGGCATCCCGAGAGCGCATGTGCGGGCCACGAGCCCGGCCCACCGCAGGGCTTCCTCCCGGCCCGAGGGGCTGAGCGCGTGGGGCGGCAGCGGGAATGAGGGGTGCCGGTCTGACGTCAGCACCCGGGGTCCTCCTGGAGATGTGCTGGGGGAGGGGCCGGCATGACCCCCCACACTGCTCCCCAATCCCCTCTAGTAACAGGGAAACAGCCTCAGTTTTCCATTTTACCCCAAATTGCCGCGTTCCTGGCTCTCGGCACGCGGGCCTGTGCTGAGCTGGTCTAGCCAGTGTTTCGTGGGTGCGAGGTTTCTCCTGAGATGTTCCTCAGGTGTTTTCCGGGTCTGAAGGTTGGGGCCTCCACTTCTGCCCATTTGCCAGCTTTCTCCAGAGTCATCGCTGTCACGGGAGACGTCCCCACCCGCGGGGCCTTCAGGCCTCCCTGCTGCCTCCTCCTCCCGCCCTGCCACTGCCGAGCCCCGCCTGGGGCCAAGGCTCGAGAGGGCACCCTGCCCCAGGGAGGCCCGGCCGGCTTTGAGGTGCGGCCAGTAACGGGGTGGCCCGGGGCGGCGAGGGCCGTAGCTGTGCTGGGTGGAGAGAGGTGGCACTTTAAGGAGTAAGGGCTTCTGGTGGAGGAGGAAGAGGGGTGCTCCAGGGGAGGAAGGTGAGGGGGTGCTCCAGAGGAAGATGAGGGGGTACTCCTGGGGGAGGAAGACGAGGGAGTGCTCCTGGGGCAGGAAAGTGAGAGGTGCTCCTAGGGGAGGAAGGTGAAAGATGCTCCACAGGAGGATAATGAGGGGTGGTCCAGGGAGGAAGCTGAGAGGTGCTCTGGGGAGGAAGCTGAGAGGTGCTCCTGGGGGAGGAAGGTGAGGGGTGCTCCTGGGGGAAGAAGGTGAGGGGTGCTCCTAGGGGAGGAAGGTGAGGGGTGCTCCTGGGGGAGGAAGGTGAGGGGTGCTCCTAGGGGAAGAAGGTGAGGGGTGCTCCTGGGGGAGGAAGGTGAGGAGTGCTCCGGGGAAGACCCAGCAGGAAAGTGCAGGAAGCAGCTGCTGCCCACCTCACTGCCCCGCCACTGCCCTTTGTCTGCTTGTCTTTTCCCAAACGTCCTTAGCAAGACACCTGAGGGGCGCGGGCAGCAGGGCCCAGGGCAGGTTCAGGCTGTTCCAAGGCTGAGCGGGGGCTCCGTCTATTTTTAAACCCAAGCAGGCCTCTTTCTCCGCCTCCAGGAACAAATGGCCGTCCTGTGAGTGCCTCGAGGCGAGCCCCTTGGCCCCTCAGGCCCTTGACTGTTGCTATTTAAAAGTATCTTGGTCTGGGCCAGAGAAAGGGGTAATTGGGGGCCTGGAGATGAAAGAGCTGCCCCTCCCGAGCGCCTGCCCTCGCCCAGAGGTCAACAAAACCCTCCTTGTGGGCCTGCCAATTACAGGCTCAGAGGGGGCCCCAGGCCAGACAGGAGAGTGATGGCCCCTCCCGGGGTGAGCCGGGGTCACAGCTCCCCTACCCCGGCTGTGGGGGTCAGCCTGGGAAAGTGGCTGCTGCCCCCCTGAGGCCCTTTCTGGGTCAGCCGAGAGCACAGCCGGCCACCCAGCCACTGGCCTGAGGCCCGGCCGCAGCCCCGCCCACGGCACCTGCGCGGCCTGCTCTGGGGCAAGACCAGACCCTGGCTGGCCGCAGCCGCCCTCAGGCAGCCCTGGCCCTGACAGGGCTGCCCCCTGGCGACGGCCTCCTGCTCTCAGCTTCAGCAGCCAGCCCCTGAGCCGGCCTCTCTGTGTCTCTGTGTCTCTGCATCTCACTGTCTCTCCAGCTCAGTCACCGCGTCTCTGCCCATCTCTGGCCTCCCCACACGCTGTCTGTCTCTCCCCACCTCTGTCTCTCCTGTCTCCGTTTCGTCTCCCGTGTGAGGGTTCTCAAAGCGACCGCCCGCACCTGCACCATCACACTGCCGGAGCCCCCAGAGAAGCTCCTCCCAGGCTGCGCCCCAGATCCGCGGAGTGGGGGGCAGCCCCTGCCATCCCTCAGAGGGCCTGGGCCCCCTGCCCCGGAGCTGACACGGGGCGCTGCGTCCTCTCGAGCCCTGGGTCAGCTGCTTGTCGGGCCTTGCTGTGCCCGCCTGAGAAACGGGCTGGAGCCTCCCTCGTTCTCAGCTTCCATGCCCCGAGGCTGAGCTGGGTGGTGGGGGTGGGGCCTCCGAGTCCTGTGGGGGCATCAGTGAGGGCCCCTCCAGCCCCCAGCCTGGCCCAGTTTGTCCAGAGGGGTACGGAGCTCACAGCCCCCACACCGCTCCCCGGGGCCTGGCCCTGAGGCCTCCAGGGAGAGCTGCTGGACAGCAGGACAGAGCACGGGGGCCTGGCCACTGCTCGGGGCGGTGGGCGGGGCGTGACAGGGATTGCAGAGCTGACCTGAGGTCTCTGACGCCAGGCCAGGGCCCACCGCCCCGGCACGCCGTCCTGGAGCAGACCGAGGCGTGCCCAGGTGCCCAGCACCTGCCAGAGCGCGTTGCCCAGCGGGCACCCAGCAAGACGGAGGCTGCCCGGCAGCTTCTGCTCAGCCACTGGGGCCCCTCTGGAGTACCCCGACTCCCCAGGGCTTCCGGGACCCTGCATGTGTAGACAGAGGGGCTCGGCATCAGGGACAGCAAGGCCTCCTCCCAGCTGCGCCCCCTGCCGGCCAGGCCGCCGCGGCCTGTGTCCCCCCACCCGGTCCCCTCTGCGAGCGGGCTGAGGAGGTCACAGGGCTGGGGGAGCAGCCACCCGGCGGCACGGCCTTCGGGGTCAGAGGTCTGCGCCTGGTCCCTGACTCTTTCCCCCCACCCCGCTGCTGCCACGAGCCGCTGCCTAGACGCCCTTAGAAAACACTCCGAAGTACCCCCTAACAGCTAGAAACCGGTTTACACTTCAAGGAAAATTGAATCTGTGTGTTTCTGATTCGTTTACAGTTCATTTGCGAAGGGTTGTTCTTCAAGGCACTCAGTGCAAACACTCAGAGGCCCCAAAGGCCCCCAGGCGAGTCTCCTCTGCTCTTAGGAGCACCCCAGGCTGACAGAAAGCTCCCCCAGGATCCAAGAGACCCCCACGTCTCAGTCTCCCAGCCCCTCCCACTGCCTGTGGGGCTGATGGACTCCCTCAGAATGAGGGGCCCTCACACAGGTCTTTACTTTTTTGAAGGGGGCGTGATACACCCCCAAGTGCCCCAGTGGGTGGGGCTGAGTCTGGGGACAGCCCCGGGGCCCTCGGGCAGTGGGGGCCACGGTGTGCAGACGAAGGCGGGGGGGCCCCGGCCAGAGACAGGAGGCAGAAGCAGAGGAGGCCGCGGCCGGGACACCCTGAAATGAGGACCCTGGGCGCGCGCGAGCAGGAGAGCATGCAGTGGCCGGCCCAGGTGGGGGTCGCCGGGGGGTCCGGCTCTGCCCGCTCTGCCCCCGCCTCGGGGCTGGCAGCTCGTGCCTCGGTTTGCCCAGCAGAGAAAGGGCGGCAGCTGCAGCCCCGTGCCCAGCCCGTCTCCCACTGGGGACCAGTACTGAACTTGGGCGGGAGGACAGGCCTGGGGTCTGGGGGGGCGCCTGGCCCCGAAGGGCCACTGCAGCTGCCCCCTAGACCCGGCCCACTTCAGGGGCTGCTGCGGGACGGGCTGCGAGGCTTCGAAACAAGCAAGTTCAGTTTTCTCTTCCATTTTTCCACGTGTCTTCACATCGCTCTGCTGGGACCCCTTAGTGCTCGGTGCTGTTTTAAGGGGGGAGAATTACCTTGGATACTGCTTCCCGGGACCCCTCCGCTAAGGGCAGGGTGGGAGGGGGTCAAGGCTAGAACCCCTACTTGTCCCGTGACCCGGGCAAGGCCCTCCCAAACTGGAACCCCTTCCTCCGAGCTGAGCGAGAGGGGCAAAGCTCCATCCTGGGTGGTTCTGGCTTCAGGGGAGCTGAGGCACGGAAGTGGGCCCTCCACAGAACCCCAGCCCCTGGAGAGAGGAGGCGTCCCCTGCCGGGGTCCCCCTCCAGGCCCTGGCCTATCTCCCCAACTCAACCACCCTGCAGCCCCAGCAGCGTCGGGCCTGGCTTCTGCCCTCAGCACCGGCCCCGAGTGGCCGGGCCAGGCCTGCGTGCTTGGACACCCCCAGCAGCCCCGCAAAGCCCCGTCCCCTGGGCCCGCCTTTCTCTCGCCAAGCGGAACTGGCTGCGGAGCTGGGCGCTCCCCACCTGCGGGACAGTGTGTGCCCGTCGGGCTCCGGCACCGGCAGGCCTGGCTCACGGCTGGTGCTTCCAGCAGTGTTTTGTAAGAAACAGCGTTTCCGTGCTGCCTCACCACCGGCGCCTGCTGGTGGCTGTCCACGGGCTGAACTTGTCTTGGAAGCCCGGAGCGCCGAAGCTCCTTTAGGGCAGGGCCGAGAGCCCCCTGGGTACCCACCCTGCAGCATCGCTCCCCAGCTAGGAGGTGCCACGGCCTGGGCCGGGGGCCTCACCTCCAGGAGCTCGCATAGGAGGCCGGGCCTCCCTCAGGGCTCCTGCCGGGCAGGGAGGGGCTGCCACGTGGTCACCCTTCCACCCACCTCAGTGTCCTCCTCCCGGACTCTTCCCACCGGAAGTCCAGGGCGCACGCAGGCCCAGCCAGCAGCCCTGAGCTCCTGTCCCGAGGGCCCCAGGCACACGAGGGCTGAGTCGCCCTCGAACTGTCTCGGGCTCCTGCACCTGCCAGCTTCTTCCCACCCCTGGGCCAAGTGGCCACTGCATCCCCCTGGCCAGGGCAGAGCCTCTGCCTGCTCTCCCCATGCGGCTGCCCTTTGCCCATCCTCCTCCGCACTCCAACAGCATCCCAGGGGGACTCCTGGCAGGAAAACCAGGCAGGCCTTGATTCCCCGCGGCGCCAGCCCTTCTCCCTCCTGCCTGCCTCTCCATCCCCATCTGCCAGGAGCAAAGCTCCTCCCCCTGACATGCCCAGGGGCCTGGACCAAGGATGCTTTGCCCACTCAGCTGACCCAGCTTCTTGGGTGTCACTGGAGTGGGGAGAAGGCCCCCGCTAGCCCCGCAGCCCTTCTGTGAGCCCGCAGGCCCGAGACCAACCACCCCATCGCCCCACTGCTGCCCAGGCTGTCCCAGCCAGGGCCTGCCCCGGGTGCCCACGTGATGTGCTCAGGTGCAGCTCGCCCTGAGCCCTGGGTGTGGAGGCCGCATGCTCGAAGATGAGGCTTGGGGCTGGGGTTCACATCCCAGCTCCGCGCTGAGCAGCTGTGTGACATGGGCCGGCGCCTCAGACTCTTGGTCCCAGTTTGCTACCAGCAGTGAACTGAGTTGCTTTTTTTTTGAAAAGATACCACCAAGAAGCCTTTAGCTAGTCTCCCCAGGAAAAAGAGAGACGACTCAAGTAAAAAACCAGACATGAAAGAGCAGACGTTCCAACTGATGCTGGAGAAGCACAAAGGGCCACAGCAGGCTCCTGTGTGTAACTACACACCAGCAAGTTCTCCCACAGCCCAGAAGAAACAGACACATTTCCTGGAAACCTACACCCCACTAGGTCTGAGTCACAGAGAAGCACAACATTTGAACAGATCTCTAACTAGTAGGGTACTTAATTGGTAATAAGAATCTCCCAGAGGTTTTTGAAAAGCAAAGCCCGGGCCAGATGATTTCCTCGGTGACTTCCACCAAGCAGCGGAAGAGGAATTAACATCAATACTTTCCAAATTCTTGAGGCAGGGATACTCTCAACCTACCCGCTGCCACCAGCATTGTCTGACAGCCCCGCTAGATAAGACGTGACAAGAGAAAACGCGAATGAACCTCCCTGCTGAACACAGATGCAGAAACCCTGGCGAAACCTTGGCAAATGGAAGCTTCCAGCAAGACGGTGGCAGAGCCAAGACGCCAGGCTGCCCCCCATAAACTCACACCCACACTGCCACAGAATAAAGTCAACAGCCCCTGAAAGAGCAACAGACCAGCCCAGGACACGCCAGAAGAGGCGTCTAAGAGAGGGGCAGGGCCTCGGGCCCCAGCGAGCCGGCAGCGCAACCCCCGGAGGGCACAGGCTGCAGTGGCGGCTGTGCTGACCGCTGACCCCGCTGGCGTAGCAGACTCAGGGGCACGTCCACATCAGGGGCACTGCAGTCCTGGCACTGCACCGAGCAAGGAGGGGCACAGGACAGGCACACAGACAGAGGGCGCACCCCTGAGAACTGGAGGAGCAGGGAACGCAGTGACGGTAACTGACTTGCCCGAAGCTCCCAGCAGGGAACCACCGGTGCCCAAGCTGGAGGAGAACTGGCACCAGCAGCCCACACTGATACACGGGAGCGGTGGAGCAAACTGCTATGGTAGGAGGCTGCCGCGCAGGCAGAACCTAGTCTTCTTATTTAGTGCGAGTTTTTTTACAGAATCAGTTGCTCGGGGTCAGAGGATAAGGGGAAAACAATTAGGACGAAGAAAGTATGTTTATCTAAACTTTTGGGGAGAGGAGTCTGCCAAGCCTAGTTAAATGTACAGCCCATGTGTTTGTCTTTTTTGAATGCTGAGTAGTATTCCATTGTGTATATGTACCACATCTTCTTGATCCAGTCATCTATTTTTGGGCATCTGGGTTGTTTCCATACTTGAGCTATTGTAAACAGGGCTGCTCGCAGCAACATGGATGGATCTAGAGGGGATCATGATCAGTGAAACAAGCCAGAAAGAAAGACAAAAGTATCAAATGGTTTCACTTATAACAGGAATACAGGGGAGCCAAATAAGAATGCGACATTCAGCAGGGAAGGAGGGGAGGGGAAGGGCTCAAGAGGGGGGAAGAGGGGAGCACGGGGGACCATGGTGATGGCTCCAGGGGTGAACAGGTGGTGGGTAACCTATGGGGAACACACAATAATGTAAAAGATATGAATAACAAAGATAAAATATTTATAAAAAGTAAATAAATAAATAAATGTGCAGCCCAGTTTCATGGCCCGCTGTTTGAAGTTTGATAACCCGGACTTCATGCTAGACACCTGCCTCGTTTAGCAAGGCATTTTGCTGAAACCCTCTGGGATGTGAAGTTCTACATCAGTCAACGGCTCCCCAGGCTCTCCTGGTTATGTCTCGCCATGCATACCCATGTCCTAGGAGATTTAAGCATCCTGCTCTTGTTTATCCTAAGAGGCACCTCTGTAGTGTCAATGGTTGATTAGTTGACTTGGCCTAATGAGCTTTGTACTGAGAAGGCTGAACTGCAGAGCCAGAATGGGGGCTTAACACTGTGTGGTCCGCTCACGTATTAGTGCGTGTTCTTGTCACCAGTATCGGGTGGCCGCTCACGCATTAATACGTGTTCATCTAGTCTCCGGTTTTTTACGCCACGGTGGATTTATGTGGAACTATTAGGAGCTATTTCTTGGATCGTACTCAGTCTAGAAGCTTTACACATTGTTTTGGTGAAAGTGTAAGGTGTTTTATGAGAGAGATGACAGTTTTTTTAATATCTAGTAGTTCAGGAGTTGTGTGTGTTTTATTGAATGCTTCTACCATTCATGCGGTGGCACAGAAAATGGCCGGCCCCAAGGGCTGGTAAATTTAAAGGGCACCAGACACAAAGTGTTAAGCAGCTTTTGGATTCTAGCAGACCTGTAGAGAACAGGCTGGATCACCTGTGCCTCCTCATAGAAGATGCTGCCACCTGTACCCTGAGGTTGTAATATACACCTACCCCCGCCCCCAACACACACACCAGGTCAAAACCAAGACAGCAATTGGACACTTTGATTCGACAGAGTTGAAGCACCTACTGACAACAGGAGCCACCTACTCTGTGGACAGGATTCTGGGAAAAGGAACAACCTCGAGCTTGCGAAATGGTCCCACGTATCATCTGTGCCCACTGCTTTCACTAAGGTCAGGAGCAGACAGGAATGCCCACCATCTTCAGTTTAATGTAGTGCTAGAGAACTGGACCAGAAGAGTCAGACAAAAAAGAGGCAATAAAGAGAATTCAAGTTGAAAAAGAAGAAATGAAACTATTGCTATACACAGTCAAGACATACAGAAAATCCTAGAGAGGCCACCACACAGCTACTAGAAACAAGAGATAAATACAACAAAGTGGCAGTTTACAAAATCAACACAGAAATTCACAGTATTTTTATACACCAACAGCAAATGAGAAGAACAAATCAAGAAATAAGTCCATTAACAATTGCCTCACAAAAAAATCAAATACCTTGGAATTAACAGCAGGAGGTAAAGGGGCTGTACATGAAGGCTGTAATACATTATTAAAGTGCTTAGGAAGGGACAGCTGAGATGCAAGGACGTTCCATGCTCATGGATGGGGAGATCAACATAATCAAAACAGCTATCCTGCCTAAAATTATACACAAATTTAATGCAACCCCCATCAATATATCAGCTACTATGGCAGCAATATTTTTCAAAGAAATTGAACAAAAATATTGAAATTTACATGGCATGACAACAGGCCTCGAATAGGAAAAGAAATACTAAGAAAAAGGGAGAAAAGTGAGGTGTCACATTGTAACTTTACTATAAAGCAAGAGTACTGGGCCTCCTAGGTGGCTCAACAGGTTGAGTGCACGACTGTGAAGCTAGCCAGAGCCACTGCAGCATGAGTTCGATCCCTGGCCGGGGAGCTTCTCACATGGCACAGCAGACCTCTCCTGCCCCGCCCGTTGCTGCCCTCAGCAGTGTACTTCAGTTGATCTGCCTGTTCTGCTCCCCACTCTGTCTCTGGTGAATCCTCTTACCACCCCACACCTCTGGCCTACACCCCAGCTTGTATGCATAAATAAATAAATCTTTAAAAAAAAAAAAGCAAGGGTACTAACAACAATTCAGTAATTTGCACAAAAATAACAGACACATCAGTGGAACCATATTAAAAGCCCAGAATGAAATCCATGTACATAGCAGCACATAATCTATGATAAAGCAGCTACAACCTTACAATGAGAAAATGAGTGTCTTTAATAAATGGTGAGACTTGGAGGTAAGACCTTTAACAATAAAATATATAGAGTAAATATGGGGAATTTTGTTCCATGACATCAACTGTAACGATGGTTTTGGAGAGGAGACCTGACCCTTCTATCATGGGAATAAAAACAAATTTAAACCCCTGGGAATAACTCAAATTAAAAACTTTACAAAAGAAAATACAAGAAGTTTAAAAAGAGAGTATACTGAATGTGAGAAAATAATCATACAATATTGAACTGACAAAGGCTTAATAGTCAAGATACATAAAAAATTATGCAACTTCACAATAGAAAAACAACCCAACTAATAAATGGACAGCAGAAGTAAACAGATCCTCACCAAAAGTATATCCAAAAGGCC
>PVIJ01023555.1:0-14041 GCA_004024925.1 Scalopus aquaticus | reverse complement strand
TACTACAGAGCCATAATAATTAAGACAGCATGGTACTGGAACAAAAACAGACAGAAAGACCAATGGAACTGAATAGAATACCCAGAATTAAAGCCACATATCTATGAACAACTAATCTTTGACAAAGGAGCAAAGAAAATGCAGTGGAACAAGGACAGTCTATTCAATAAATGGTGCTGGGAAAACTGGACAGCCACATACAAAAAAATGAAGCTAGACTACTACCTCACATCCTGCACAAAAGTCAACTCAAAATGGATAAAAGACCTGGATGTAAGACCTGAAACCATAAAATGTATAGAAGAAAATATAGGCAAAACTCTACACGACATACATCTCAGCAAAATCTTGAAAGACTCAACCAGGTAAGATATTAAACTCCTGATGAGATTTTCAAGAAAAAAAAAGTTTTCAAAGTAAATGAGTAATGCTGATGAAACTTACTTTGAAAGTTATCAGCAGGACAAGTTTCTGTGATTTGCAGCCAAATTCCTTTTTAAGAGAGCAAACCTGTTAGAGAGTTTCTGTTTGGTACCTGCTTTGGGCATAATATCTGCAGGTAAGAATTTATGGAAGATGATGTTTGAAGTAGATAAAGAAAAAATAATTCAAAGAGAAAGTTCTGCTATAGATGGTGATGGACCAAGGCAAAAACACTAACAAATGCAGAGACAGTTGTCTAGATAAGACAAAATCCTGATTGCTAAGACATGGGTAAGAGTATGGTTTTAACCATAGAATCAAAGACAATGTGTAGATCACAGTGGGGGTAAAAAATCAGCTGTCAGCAAGGCCACATTCCTTCCTTGAGGCTCTAGGAAAGAATCCATTTTCTTTCTTTTTCTAGTTCTAGAAACTGCCCTCAAGCCTCAACTCATGGCCTCTTCATCCATCTAGAAACCAGCAATGGCTGGTCATGTCTTTGTCCACAGACAAAAATCTAACACTAATGCACTCCCTTCCCTTTCCACATTGAAAGCATATGTGTGATTACATCAGACAGCCTTGATCACCAGGATGATCGGATCCCTTAAAGGCAGCATTAACAATTAATTTCATCTGCAACCTTCATTCCAGCTTCTCATGTAACCTGATGTATTTGCTGGTTCTGGGGATATAGACACAGACATTTCTAGAGTCATTATTTTGCCTGCAGTATACTTCAAATACATAATTAGGATATTCATTATCTTTCTCTCTCTCCTCTCTCTCTCTCTCTCTCTCTCTCTCTCTCTCTCTCTCTCTCTCTCTCTCTCTCTCTCTCTTTCTCTTCCTTATTCCTATTTATTTTTGAGAGCAGCTCCTATTCATTTTTGATGAGTTTATATCCACCATGACATTTTTTACTTCTACTAAAAAAATTTTGCTCTTTCAAACTCTACCTGCAAGAATCTCCTCACTTTTCTATTCAAACCTTTTTATTTGTGCATCAAGAAAAATAGAAGGAGTGTGTGTATGAGTATTTATATATATACATACATATATATGTGTGTATGTGTATGTATGCATGTATGCATGCATGTGTGTAACCTGGAGGGAGTGATGCATATTTCACTGTACAGAAGATCAATTTTACCTATGATACCATTATGAAGGGACATTTGCAAATGTATTTCAAGAACTGAATGTCTGTGATAGTGGGGGAGGCGATCTTTTTTGTTAATGTATGTCATCTCTTTTGCTGTAAATATAAAACATCCTTTTTTTTTTTATCCCAAGGCTTTTAAACATATTGGAAGAACTCAAAATGACTTAAAGTGCTTGCAAATGGCATTTTGATGATATAAGTGTAAATGAACTCAAACTACTTAGCTAATTTTTTTTTTGAAATTACCTTTGATTCAAAAAAAGTTAAGTGAAAATACATTTGCAAATGTACTTGATGGTTCAATGGATTTTGGCTGTTTTGAAATTCAGCCAGAGTTAGTTGATACATTCATATTTGTCCTTTTCTATATAACCTGTGTGCTGTACATGATTTCGACCAGATATTCCATCTTCAGAGTCCAAAGTAACTTTCATGTGTAAATTCATTAGGTATCATTCCCATGTCCTTCACTATTCTATAAAATGTCACAAGGGAGGAGGAATGGCATATTGAGGCTGTGTCTACTTTATACAAAATATCCTGATTTGAGAACAATGATACACCCTCCAGCTCTCCAGAAAAACAAACATGAAAATAAAAAAAATAATCTCAAACCTTGCCACAGGAATTGTTTCTTATAGAACAAAGTCTAAAGCTAATATTTATTTAATGTAACCAGATCCTTAATGCATTGTTTATTTAATTCTAACACAAAATAAGAGTATTGTCCTTAGGCTACTTATGAAGAATTTTAAGTTACTGAGATGATGCAATTTGCTGAAGGTCAAAGTGTTCATTCAGAATTTATGGATGCAAGTTTGGTTATGGATGAGTCACTTCTGCATGCCTGATGGCCCCATGGAAATATATCAGAGTCCTTCCTGTCATCACACTACCTTTACAGGAGGTATAAAAACTGGACTGCTCTACCTTCTCACTCTCTGTTCTTTAAATATTCTAGTGCCTATGGCATCCTATCCTGCTACTTACAACCAGAGACCAGGATTCTGTTCTACTTTTCTGACTGAAACTTCGGCCTAGTCTAAGACTTAATATCATATCTAAATGTATTATATTGGTAAAACCTGTAGCTCTCCTGTGACTTTCTCCTTTACTTTCACAAACAAAACTTCACTTCTGATTTGTCTGATCACCAAATACTGGGGGGGGGGGGGTTTCCCTATACTAGTCAATTTGGTGATACCACCTGGGTGTCTTACAATTTGACTTAATTCTAATATCATCTACTTAGAGATAACATCAAACCCACAGTTTGATACTCTTGCACATCAGATACCAGTTATAAATAGTAAGGTCCTTGGATTACTGATGACTTCTGTCTAACTGTCTATAATGTGATGAGGGCAAATACCAAACATTAAGAAGGCTAGAGAGGGAAAGTCATCCTTCAACCCCATATCCCTAACCCTTACCCCTAACTTCTAGGTAAGCTCCCAGATTCCTAGCTTGTAAAACCAGAAACTGCTATATTCCCCATTGAGCACAGCTTGTGAACGAAAGGCATCCGCTGGCTGGTGGCCAGTGTAGGGAGTCAAGATTGATAACCACCTCCCATCAGTATGCTCTCAGGTTTCCCCTGAACTTCCCAATTTGTTACTGCTGGAGAGTGCAGAATTCCTAGGGAGAAGATCTAATACATCAAAGCAGGCTGACAAAAAACACAACCTATGGCAATTCTAGACCTCAAGGGAATGTGACACCACCGGGAAAGAACAACTCTCCAGAACCCAATTACAAAGATATGGAAGAGCTTATCTTCCTATTAGATAGAGAGTTCAAAATTACCATGTGTAGAAATTCAAAAAAGTTGAAGAAAATTCAGAAAGGCAAATGAATGTCATGGGACATATAATTAATATAATTAATGAACAAAAACTAGAAGTTGAAGATTTAAACAAGAAAATAAGGAAGATGGAAAATACATGTATATATACACACACACCCCTCTCAAATCATTATGTTGTACACCTAAAACTAATGAACTCTTGTATGTTAATTACATCTCAATTATGAAATACAAGCAACATCAGAAGTTGTCAATGCACATAGGAGATATTAAAGATTACAATATCCCCAAGAAGATATGTAGTTCATGAAGAAAAGAGATATAAGGATTAATATTGTATATTCCATAGTGAGAACTTTGAGAAGTCAAATGTAGCCTGTAAAAGAGATTGAGAGTGGGAAGATCAGCTGGCAGAGCAGTCCGAATCCAAAAGTCAAGCTGAAAAATGCTCTGAAAAATTATCGAGTGTGTCGAATGATGCTAAGAGATGAACCAATATCACATCATGGAGAAAGAAAAGAAATGATGCCTGAAGAGATAAGGGCAAGTCATTAGAGGAAGATTACTAGAAACCTTAAGTAAAGTAAGCTAAACCACAAAGGCAAGCCCACTCCTGGGTTGGGTGGGAGGAACATGTGTCCTATTGGGAACAAAGGGAGAACATGTATCTGTTGCCAAGTGCAGGATTTGCAAATTGATCATGTCCTTATGGTGGCTCATAGTGTTTCAGGGGAGGGAGGATAGTCATGACCTAGAAGTTAATATAATAGGGAGGGGTTAAGTGTTTGAGAGAGGGGAGAGTATGATTGTGATGAAAAGTGTAATAGATTGCTTTAGAACAATGCAAGACTCTGCTGCTGTCAGAGTCCATATGTATCTAGGTATAACCAGTAATTTGGAGAAGGATATTGTGATCAGGTGTATCCTCCCTTTGCACCAAAATGGATAAAGCTATTGAAAGATCAACATCTCATTTAGAGGAATAGTTAGTGAGCAGTTGTCCTATTACCAAGGAGAGGAATGACAACTAAATAGTGATTAATTAGACAAACATTCACTGGCTCATGAATGAAGTTTTCTTCTCATGATCTATTTTCCTTCAGAAAAATGCAAAACTTATAAAGTTGTAAATGATTAAATAAATGGGGGCCTCCCTGGTGGCGCAGAGGTTAGGTGCTGTGCTGTGGAGCTGTCGGCAGCAGCGATGCGAGTTCGACGCCCGGCTGGGGAGAATCCCACATGGCACAGCAGAGCTCTCCTGCCTCACCCGCTGCTCTCCTCAGCAGTGTATTTCTGATCTGCCTGCTCTGCTCCCTGCTCTGTCTCTGGTGAACCCTCTCGCCACCCCACACCTCTGGTCTGTACCCCAGCTTGTATGTATAAATAAATAAATCTCTAAAAAATAAATAAATAAATAAATGAGTAAGTTTTAACAAATTAATAGATACAAAGACAAAGGTAACTTCTCGGTAAAATTTTTATCTACAGGAGGAGTCTCTAATAAGATAACAGATGTTTTCCAGTTTCAGGAAATTTAAAATAGTGTTGTGTGTGTTTATGTGTATGTAGTTTATCTGCACTGCACGTGTTTTCACTCCACCAGTTTTAATTGTTTGTTTCCTTGACTGTAAAGTTATAAGAGTTAATGAGTCTTTATTGTTCACTAATTGTGTATTTAAGCGAAGTCTCAGGCAGCAATTGTAAATTGCTACTTTACTCCAATGTTTGTGTGTTTCAGTACAAATAATCACACATACATCTGTTCTCACATAAAGCAAATTGCTTCTGCTATGAAAATAAACAGATGCAGTCAGCATTAAAAATCACCATGGTGAATTTGGTTGATTAGAATTGGGTGGCTTGTGTGTCTGATATAAAGTATCTTTAAAAATTCATATATTTACATCAATTTACCTATATATCAATATTAATAAAATAATGAAGCAAAGATGTGGAAAACCTATTGCCTACTTTGAAACTCAAAAAAATAAATCTCCAAGGGAGATAAAGTAAATGCTTTAAAAGTAATTTTGAATCATCATAGAAATGATGATGTAGGCAGTTCCTGATAGCTATTTTCCCATAGAAATATAAAAAAAAAACAAAAACAAAAACCAAGTAAAATTGAAAAATCCCAACTTGGTCAGTACTCTGAAAAAATCATGGAAATTCTGCAACAAACATGCAAACACTAGATCAAGAACCGATAACTTAAAAACAATAAAAAACAAATTTGTGACATTTTTACTTGTCAGGGCACTATCACTCCTCACTTTTAGAAATGGATAGGACATCTAGACTGATAGTCAATTAAAAATGAATGAATTTAAACAACACTATATACCAATCAGACATAAGAGATATATAAATATAACACTTCTCCAACAATAGTACAATAGACAATCTAATCTAGTCCAGAGGGAACAACCTTCAGGCAGACACAATTTTAGACACCAAATTAAGTTTCAATAAGTTTAGTGTAATTAAATCATACAAAATATCTTTTCTGCTCACAATGGAACTAACCAAAAATAAAAAAAAGTGGAAAGTTCATACAGTTGGGGACTCCCTGATACCCTGATAACCTAGGGGTTAAGTCCCAGTGTTATCACCACTACAGCCTGAGTTCAGTCCCTGGCCAGGGAGCTGACCTATATGGCACAGCAGAACTCTCCTATCTTGCCCACTGCTCCCCTTAGCAGTATATTTCAGGAGATCTGCCTCTTCTGCTCCTCACTCTTCTCTGGCAAATCCTATCACCCTCTGCACCTCTGGCCTACACCCCAGTTCTTCTACAAAATAAATAAATAGATATTTTTAAAACTTTTCTTTTTTCTTTTTTTTTTTAAAGATTTATTTATTTAAGCTGGAGAACAGGCCAGAGGCATGGAGTGGCGAGAAGGCTCAACAGAGACAGAGCAGGGAGCAGAACAGGCAGATCAGAAATACACTGCTGAGGGGAGCAGCGGGGCGAGGCAGGAGAGGTCTGCCGCACCATGTGGGATTCTCCCCTGCTGGGCGTCGAAGCCGCATCAAGCACTGCCGACACCTCCACAGCACAGCGCTCACCCGCTGCGCCACCAGGGAGGCCCGAAACAACACACTCTTAATCACCCAATGGGAAAACTCAAGGAATATTAGAAAATAATTCACCATGGATAAAATAAAAAACATATGCTAAAATTTATGAAATTCAGTGAAGTTAGAATGCAGAGGAAATTTTATTTTATTTTTTTTATTTTTATTTTTTTTAATAGTTATTCATTCCTAAATATTTTATTTTATTTTTTTTCCATTTTTTTTATTGTTATTTGTGTCTTTTACATTTTGTATTCCCCTTGGGCAGCCCACCACCAATTCACCCGTGATCCATCTCCATGGTCCCCTGTATTCTCCTCTCTTCCATTTTGTGCCCTTATCCTCCCCTCCCCCCTCCCCCACCGCTGAGTGTCTCTCTCCCACCCTGCCTCCCTATAGTCCTGTTATAAGTGAAACCATTCGATATTTTTCTTTTTCTTTCTGGCTTATTTCACTGAGTATGATTCCCTTAAAGAAACAACCAACTGTCCTTAAAAAATTCTCAATAACCTAATTTTAAACTTCAGGAAGAAATAAAAGAAGAGCAAGCTAAACCCACAGCTAATAGAAGGAGGAAAACACTACAAATAGAGCAGAGAAAAAACCTGAAAATCAATAAAACAAAAAGTGACTCCATGCAAAGGTAAAAAAATTCACTAAATATTAGCAAAATTACCAAAGGGGGAAAATGACATATACATAAAAAATAAAAATGAAGATATTATTACTGAGTTTACAGAATCATAGAAAATACTATGAACAGTTGTTTTTCAATAAATCAAATATCCTTCATGAAAAGTATATCTTAGATACACAAATTATCAAAGCTAAATCAAGAACAAATTGAAAATTTTATATGTATAACAAGTGAAGAGATTAAATCAGAAAAAAAAAATAAAATAAAAGCTTAGGTCTTCCTGGTGAATTCTCTTTTGATTTTATTAATGAATCAAGAATTATGAAGTATTCTTTTCAATTTTTCTGAAAAGCAGAAAAAAGATAATATATTTCCTAATTCATTCTATGAAGTTCAATACCCTAATATCAAATTATCTTAATATCAAATGCTGATATAACAAGAAAATTTCATATGAAAAATTCTTCAGGGCTTCCCTGGTGGCACAATGGGTGCAGCGCTGTGGAGCTGTTGGCAACTGCCATGGCAGGAGTTCGATGTCTCGCTAGGAAGATTCCCAAATGGCACAGCAGACCTCTCCTGCCTTGCCCGCTGCTCCCCTCAGCCGTGTATTTTGGTCGATCTGCCTGTTCTGCTCCACACTCCCTCTCTGGTGAGCCCTCTCACCACCCCACACCTCTGGCCTGCAATCCAGCTTGTACACAAAAATAAATCTTTAAAAAAAAAATATTCAGCAAAATAGTAACAAACTAAATACTATTGTATATTAAAATAATTATGTTCTGTAAATGAAATTTATACCAGATATACAAGGTTGGTTGAATATAAGAAAGTCAATCAATTTTATAAACTACACTAATCAAAGAAAAAACAGAGACAATCTCAATAGATACAGAAAAAGCAATGGGCAAAGCCCAACATTTTTTCATGATAAAAAATACTAAGCTAGAAATAGAAAGAAACTTAATAAGCATGGCCAAGTGCATTTGTGAAAAATTTCTAGCTATCATACTCAACACTGAAAGACTCAAATATTTCCCTCTAAGATTACTGTCAACAAGAATGACTTTTCACAACTGATATTTATTATTGTACTGGGAGTTCCACTATAGCATTTACACAAGAAGAAAACGACTATTCAAATTGGAAATTAAGAAAAAAAACTACTTCAATTCACAGATAATATGAAGCTACATACAGGAAATTCAGAATGATTCACAAAAAGCTACTAATGCCAAGAATAAATTCAGAGAATGTGTAGGGTATAACATTAACAAGAAAAATCAATTGAGTTTTTATACAACTTGAATTAATAATCTGAAAAGGAAATCTGAATAGACCCAAGTAAATTTAACCACAGAGATGAAAGCCATTCACTTTCACTAGAAAACATTGGTGAAAGAAAGTTAAGACTAGTCAAACAAATGGGATAATATATTTTCATGGATTAGAAGACCTAATATAGTTAAAATATAAATAATCTCTAAATAAATATACAAATTCAATTCAAAAACTGGAAAAGAACACATTAAATGACATTTTACCAAAGAGTATAAACAAACAGCCAACAAACACATGAAATGAGACTTAGCATCACTGATAATTAAGAAAATGCAAATGCAAATCACAATGAGGTATTACTTCACACCTACCAAGATGGGACATTACTTATTTTTTTTAATGGAAATAGCAAGTATTCATAAGAAAGTAGAAAATTAGAAACTCACACTTGGCTAGTGGGAATGAAAATTGTTCAGCTGTTGTAAAATATAGTTTTTTAGTTCTTTTTAATATAATATTACTCTCTGACTGTACAGCTTCACCCTTAGATACATACTCCAAAAAAGTCAAAACAGGTACTCAGACAAATAAATGTACATTATTGATCACAACAGCACTATTCTCAATAGCCAGAAGGCAGGAAATGCCCAAATATCCATCAGTGAAGGAATAGATTTAAAAAATGGCGGTATGGGCCTCCCTGGTGGCGCAACGGGTTAAGCGCAGAACTATGAGGCAATCCAGACCCACTGCAGCAAGAGTTCGATACTGGCCAGGGAGAGTCCCCCATGGTGCAGCAGACCTCTCCTGCCTCGCCTGCTGCTCCCCTCGGCAGTGTATTTCTGTCAATCTGCCTGTTCTGCTCCCCAATCTGTCTCTGGTGAATCCTTTCACCACACACCTCTGGCCTGCACCCCAGCTTGTATGCATAAATAAATCTTTTGAAAAATAAAAAACAGTGGTATGTATGAAATGGGTATTATTTGCTAATGAAAACGAAGGAGTAATATATACAATTTGGATATATCACCAAAATATATTATGTGAAAAAGACCTATATAAAAGGGTCACATTTTATGTAATCCTATGAAATATCCAGAAGAGACAACTCAGGAGTTACAGAATGCAGATTGGCATTCCATGGCTTAAAGGATAGAGTAATGTGCAGAAAAATCTTAATTGGTAAGGAGTTTTATTTGGCAGTGATGAAAATATTTTGAAATTAGATGTAAATGGTAATTTCACAACTCTGAACTTACAGCTATCCTAGTTGCCACTGAAATGCTCACACTACAATGGTTAATTTTGCCAAGTGATTTTCACTCAGATTATTTTAAACTTTAAAAAAATTAATAAATTGAACACATTACAGTATATTTGTAAACTTTGGCACATTAAAGTATTTGTGGAAAACAGAATTGACTCAAATACATGTTATAAATAAAAGTAGAACTACAGAAGAGTTGACACTTAGAGCCAAGTTTATTTTGTTTACTTAGATATGTGAATTGTGTTTTATTGTGTAACCTTATCTAGAGATAGATGACTTTTAGGTGATTTTTAAAAATTAATTCAACAGATGTTTATTAAGTACCTACTAGGTGCCTTCTCTATTTCTGTTGATGGTGAAATGGAAGTGAAAGAAATAGATATGAATTTTGTAGTCATGGAAACAGGTGGAAGGGAACACAATAAGGAAGCTAAATAACATCTGTAGGACACTGGGGGTCTAAGGCAACATCTGAAGCTTCAGCACACGTTAATATGTGAAATATTGAGAGTTTATAGGGATCATAGCAAAAATTTCTAATAAAGTGGCTGGGAAAGTCTCACTAAGTAGATAATATTTGAATGAATGCTGAAAGGAAGTGGAGTGTGTTGAAAGGATAATTTAGGAAGAACATTCCAATCATAAGCAAGATGCAAAGATCTTGCAGGATGTTCTCAAACAAAAAGGAAGACAGCATGATGATAGCAGAGTGAGAGGAAAGGAAGAATAGTTTAAACAAAGTTAGAGAGGTAACTGGAAGCCTTCCAGGACACACTGATGCCATTGCTCTACAGGTGCCATTAGAGTTATTTAAGGAAGTGGAGTGAAAGAATAGATTTGATGTATCTTTTGATAATATTACCCTGGATACTGTTTTGAGGACAGTTTGAATATGGGTAAAGATAGATGGAGGAATACTGACAAGGAGGTATTTTGCAGTAATTCAGAAGAGAGAAAATAGATCAGGAATTTAGCAATGTGTTACGATAAGTTAAACAGAAACTAGTGAGTTGATTTGCTGAAAAAATTATTGGATAAGGTTGTGAAAGAAGAACCAAGTTGAAAATTATCCCAAACATTTTGGCCTAAGCAATGGAAGGCTAAAATGAGCATTGAGGAAATGGAGAAAATGGGCAACTTGGTTACAGTACAAACTTATGTATTTACCTTATCTATTTTAGCAAGGATAGTGAGTTTGAAATAGTGAAACTATATGTCAAATTATTTGAAAATCTACCTAACTACACACAGCTATGTCAGGCATATGTAACAGGTCTATGCCACTGAATAAATACATCTGATATTTATCTCTAAACAAATTAGTTACATTAGCACTAGAGAACTTATACATAATAGTTGTATACAAGTTATAGAAACAATCTGTGTACCCATTAATAGATGAATGAAATATGAAATAGAGCATCTAACTATCTTCCTGTCTATCTATCCACCTATATGTGTATGTGTATATATATGTGTGTGTATATAATATATATATATATATATGGAGAGAGAGAAAATTTTATTTCTTAATCACATATCTCAGATGTACCTCTTGTAGTGTTTTAGGAACTCATTTTCTTTCATTTTGTGACTTAGATGTCATAAGGTCTTTCTTAGTTCTCTACCATCTCTGCGGTTTGAAAAGACAAAGTAGAGAAATTACACCTCTTTTTAACACTACAGTTCAGAAGTTTCACTCATCATTTCCATCACACTCCACTTGATAGAACTCAGTGACACATCTATACTATCTGTAAGGAAACCTGGAAAATCTAGTCCTGCTTTATGTCCCACCCTATACACACACACACACACACACACACACACACACACACACAATCAGGCAAAAGTATGCCACTCTTTATGATTCTAAAATATATTTATAAAAGAAAAAATTAAAAATAAAAGTAAGAAAAATAAAATTTCTGAAGAAAAAGAACTAGTAAAGAAAAACTAAAAGAAAATGAGGAAGAATAAGGCATAGTCAAATTATGTTGCCAGTTTTCTTTTTTCAATTTCTGTCTATGGTTTCTCCTTTCTAAACTCTTCCACATTTTTTCTTCCCTCTGTGTTTCTTACCTAATTCACCTTTTATTTCCTGTCTCCAAGTCCTGAGTTCTTTTTTTTTTCCCTATATTAGACATCTCACACTCTATTGACGTTGTCATTTATCCTTCACAAAAATGATTCGTGTACATGACCTGTGAGGTCTTCTCATAAAATAAAGGAAAACAAAACAAAACAAAACAAAAAACACCACTTCTCTCTCACAGTCAGCATTCCAAATCAGAGAGGGGGTCAGGCTATTCTTGGGGACCACCCCTCTACATGATGTCCAGTTTGCATTGCCATCTTTTCAGCATAGGCTATGCCAAAAACACAGACTCTGACAAAAACTCACAAGCATTCTATCCATCCTTCTTTGCAAATAGGACAACACTACTTTGTCTACAGAAAATAAATCTTAAGTAGCTATAAACTCAAAAATAGAAGATGAAGAGCACTAAATCCTTTGATTTTGTGTGCACATAAATAAAAAAAAAACCTTAAGACGTGACAGTATGAGCACCCTACGGTACATAAGCATCATTACCCAGGACAACCGATCTGTGGAGGAAACAGAAGGGATTTGTTTGGAATGAAAGGATATCCTTTTTAGCTCCTTGTGAATTTTGTTATATGCAAATAAAATGAATGGAAGAGAATAATTACATTTGATTTTCATGGTTTGGGATGAAGTATTACTAGTAATTTATTTGTCTTTCTACCTCCTTTCTGTTCTCAGTAATTTTGTAGTCATCTTATATCTGTGAACCTAAATGAATTTAGATTAGTTTGCTTTGAAAGCGATGTGTATATGTGTAGGTGTTCTTGGCAGCTATAAATAATTCTGTACATAATCTGTTCACTTGATTAATGTATCCTCACAAGATAGGGGAAATGCTAAATGGACTTTAGCACGGTTATACTTGAGATTATACTTCATAAACTCTAAGAAACTCAATTGAATACAATTATTTAAATAATCAGAGCTAATTCAGACATTTATTTCATTTTGTAGATAATGGAATTGAGACCCAGAGAAGGTATTTGCTCAAGGTCGTATGTTATGTAGCAAAATCTTGTATATAATTCAGTACTGCTCTCAATATTCTATAATGGTACTCAGTTTATCAGAGGAATATGTGTACACTACATAAAATCTTTGGTTTCTAAAATAGATTGGAATAAAATTCCTATTCTGGAAGGTGAAGCACCAAAAAAATCACAATTCACTTCATTTGCTAAGGTACACTTCTATTTAGTAATGCAGACTGTAATACATAAATAATTGTTTTTGCTAATTAAATAATTTGATTCTAAAATGTTACAGATAGCTTCTGATTTTTAACTACAAACTTTCCTGTTGTATTATTTTAAAATATGTTGACTTTATTTTCCCCAATTTTACTGAGAAATAATTGCAGTACATCACCCTAAAAGTTTAAGGCATAAATCATTATTGTTTGTTTCACTTATTATGAAATGAATACCAAATCTCTTCATCTGTTTCTCTGTTACTTCTGTTTTCTCATAACATCTGTTTTCTCATAAGATACAATGAATAGAAAAAAAATAAGAAAAGAAAAAAAAATGTTGTGATTAGAATTGCTAGGATTTATTCTCAATATCTTTTCTACATATTATATAGCAGAATTAGCTAGAGTCATCATGTTATATTGATACATTCCTGCTACTTGTAGGAGAAATTTTTAGGGGCTCCCCTTTTCACCCTTGAATCCTTAGACTCCTTTGTCCAATAAAAAATCTACATAAGCGATGTTAGCAAAAAAAAAAAAGGCAAATTTAATTTCATACATTAGCAAATTGATAAGATATGGAACTTAGTAAATGACTAAAACATTTTTTAAATACATAAGCAATATATTTGTGATTAACAGAAAGCATAAACAAATTCTAACCAGAGGCTTATCTATATTGTTTGTTTAGCTAAGAATAAGCTCTTAATTTCATTGATGTTTTAGATAGTCTTTTGATCTCAATTTCATTTATTTGTTTTCATTTTTGTTTTCTTTCCTTGTACTAAATTTGAGTTTTGGTCATTCCTCTTTTTTTGTGTTGCTTTAGGTGTGATATAGATTGCTTGTTTGGGATTTTTCTTGCTATTTAATGTGGGCTGGTATTGCAACCATTTTCTTTTTTTTTCTTTTTTTTTAATATATATTTTTATTGTTATTTATGTCTTTTACATTTTGTATTCCCCTTGGGTAGCCCACCACCAATTCACCCGTGATCCATCTCCATGGTCCCTTGTGTTCTTTTCTATTCCATTTTGTGCGCTTTTCCTTCCCTCCCTTGGCCTCCCTCCCCCCCCCC
>PVIJ01023554.1:0-14044 GCA_004024925.1 Scalopus aquaticus | reverse complement strand
AAAGAAAGAGAAAAATATCGAATGGTTTCACTTATAACAGGACTATAGGGAGGCCGGGTGGGAGAGAGACAATCAGTGGGGGGGGAGGGGGGGGAGGAAGGAGCCGGAGGGAGGGAAGGGAGAGGGCACAAGATGGAATAGAAAAGAACACGGGGGACCATGGAGATGGATCACGGGTGAATTGGTGGTGGGCTACCCTAGGGGAATGCAAAATGTAAAAGACATAAATAACAATAAAAATATATATTAAAAAAAAAATAAATAAAACAGTGGTCCTTTTTTCTATGATTACTTTTAAATTAACAGAGTAAATGTGTCCATGGGTAGGCATAGGAGAGAATTAGGAGTATTTAGACTATCCCTTCTCTCTTCTAGTTCCCTAATATTAACTGTTATTGCATGGATTTAAAAAGATGGGTATTCTGTTGCTATTGAATGGCATGCCCAATAAATGACAATTAGATGTGTTGATAGAAGTCTTTAAATTTTTGATAGCCTCACTCTTATTAATTACTGACAGGCAAGTATGGAAGTCTCCAACCGTAATTTTAAGTTTTCCATTGCTCCTTTTTCCTATGTGCATCTGAAGCTTTGTTACTAAATGAATAAGCATTTTGGATTGTTATCACTGACAGTTTCACCATAAAATTATCATTTTGTCCCTAGTAACATTCTTTAATATCTCCTTTGCTGCTAACATAATACAATTTTATTTAACTACAACTAGCATGTTTTATCTTTTCTCATAGCTTCACTTTCCTCCTACTTGTGTTTTGAAAACTTCTTTTCCTAGTAAGCAGAATACAGTTGAATCTTTCTTTTTTATTCAATCTAAAAACCTCTGTCATATAATTGAGGTATTTAGACCATTCCCATTTAATGTCATTGATATGGTTAGGTTTAGCTCTATCTCTATACTACATGATTTCACTTGTCTCTGATCTTTTTCTAATTTCCTTCCTTTTTGTTTCTTTTTTTTATGATTCTATGTTATACTTTTATTGTTCCTTAAAAAGTTACAACACTTTGCACATTATGTTAGCTGTTTTTTAGGGCTTAGATTATACATCTTTACGTTATCACAGTCCATTGTGACAGACTGTTTTACATCATGTGATATGAAACTTTACGTGTTAGAGTTCACTGTAGTATTCTTTCATCCACTCCTCATGGCTTTTGTACTACTATATATTTTACCTTTACAATGCTAAGAACTCACAAACTATGTTGTATTTTTTTCTTTTTTTTTTTTAATACAAGCTGGGGTACAAGCCAGAGATGTGGGGCAGAGAGAGGGCCCACCAGAGACAGAGTGGGGAGCAGAACAGGAAGATCAGAAATACACTGCTGAGGGGAGCAGCAGGCGAGGCAGGAGAGGTCTGCCGCACCATGTGGGACTCTCCCCGGCAGGGCATCGAACTTGCTGCTGACAGCTCCACAGCGCAGCGCTCAACCGCTGGGCCACCAGGGAGGCCCACAAACTATGTTGTATTTTTATTTAAACATCCAATTATCTTCTAAAGTGGGTATAATAATAAAAAAATTATGAATTTCCCCATGTAGTTACAAATTCTGGTGCTCTTCATTCCTTTGTACAGTTCCATATTTCAACATGGCATCGTTTTTTTCTTACTAAAACATTTCTGGTATTGCAGCTCTCCCAGAGATGAATATTTTCAGTAATTTTGTATTGGAAAGTATTTATTTTTTTGTATTGTATTGTACTGTATAGTATTGGGAAGTATTAGTATTTTTTGAAAGACGTTGATGAATTTTGAAATCAAAGTTACAGTTTTTTTACCTGTACTTTAAAGATGTTGCCTTTTTGTTTGCATTATTTCTGATGATAAATCACAGCAGTGACTTTTATATTTGTTCTTCTGCATGGAATGTGCTTTTGTCTTTGGCTGCTTTTAAGATTTTCTTTTTATCACTGGCTTGATTAATCTTATTTTGATATACTACCTTTGTGTGGTTCCCATGACATTTCTTACACTTGGAATTTATTTTCTTCTCTGATTTAGTTTTTGCCAGTTAGAGGGGGGAACTTATCTTTTTAAGCAAAATTGGGACTGTTTGGAACATTGTGTATTCAAATTGTGGGAATTTCAGTACATACAAGATTGTCCTGATGATATACGCTCTCACTTACTCTCTCCACCTTCCCGTATGTTTGTGTGTATGTGTGTGTGTATTACATTATTTAGAGTTCTTATTGGTACAGATTCAAATTTACCAGTCATTTTTTTTCTGCAATGACTAATATTCTATTAATAATTTCCAGTTTAGTTTTCATTTCATTTATTATAGCTATCATGCCTAGAAGTTTGATTTAGGTCTCTTATCTTCCAAGTCTTAACTTAGCTTTTTGAACATATGTAATTCAGATATAATAAATTTTAATGGACTTTCCTGCTAATTCTAACATTGCACCATTCTGGCACAGTTTTAATTGATTTATTCTCCTCTTATTTTGAGATATATTTTCCTACTTACTTCTATACTAAGGAAATTTTCAACCAGATGTCAGACGCTGAATTCTGTAAAGTTATTTAGTACTAGATATTTTTGTATTCCTATATTCTTTAGTTTTGCTCTGGGTTACAGCTACATTACTTGGAAGCATTTTAATACTTTCAGGTCTGGCTTTTAAGATTTGTTGGACATGACTAAGCCATTAGTAAGCCTCGAGCTAATTGTGAATCATTAGTGTTCTAATATAACTGGCAGGAAAAGTCAGTATTCCCAAATCTATATAAAAACTAAATACTACTGTTTCCAACCTATTTAGAAAGTTCTTTCTGTACTCTTTCACAATTTATTGTATTATCTTGTAAAGTGAATGTATGAACTGATCTTTACTCTGCTGAATACTCCAGATATCCTTTGAAGCTCTCTGGCAGTCTCTCTGTATGCAGCCATCCACATTCTGGTGCACGATATTGCAAATTCTAGTTTCCTTGGACTCACTAGTCTCACTTCTATCTTCTTAACTCAGGAAAATATCTCATTTATATTCTCAGTAATGTGCCCTGGAAACTTTCTGGGGCGATGGTAGAGACAACCTTCTTTGTATTCTGTCTCTAATGACCTCCATCCTTACTGCCTGATGTTCTAAGTCTTTAAAACTGTTGTTTTGTATATTTTTAATGTTTTTTTGATGTACTGTCTCAGTTGAGAAAGTAAATTCAGTCCCCATTTCTCCATCTAGTTTACAGCTAACATTTTCTTTTAAGAAGTAGAAATATCCTACATTAAGAAAATATTTGACTACAAGAAACCAGAAACAATAGCAGTACTTTGAACTATATTATGAATTATCATTAATTTTGGTTCTTCTTGTTTTGTGGAATTCAAGATATTTTAATTTTTCATTGCTTCTATGCTGACATCAAGAAAATATCTACCATTACTTAAGTTTTGTTTTAATTGGAAGCTGTTAATTCAAATTAATGAATGACATCAAAGCAATGAAGTATAATGAATAAAACATTGGTCTTTACATGCTAACTGACATGTAATGAACTCAAGTTCAGAAGCATATTTAGTAAATTAGTCTTTATTTTTAATTGTTAATTATTTCTGAAATAGTGTCTTGTATATAAACTGTTAGATCACAAATGTTTTGAAAATCAATTGGACAATACACTTCAATGGCTATTGCCATTCTGCTACCTTTGGCTTATGAAATCTCCTTCTAAGAATATTACATGAATACAATTTATTTTAAGTTGAAATGAAAGCTAAATGCATAAAGGTTTTCTAAACAATATAATTTCTACTTGTGCGTAATTTTAACATGTCAGACACATTACACATGTGTCACTTAATTTTTAAACCTGCCTCTAAGAGTAGGTATTATTACTACACAGATGACGGTGTTGAAGGTGAGAGTGTCAATGAATTGCAAGTCAGATGAAGTTCTGAGATCCAAATCCATTCTGACCCTAAATCCTTTATCTTTAGCCCTTAACTGTATTAACTCTAAACAAGTGAAAACAGATTTGTTAGAAAACTGAGCAATGATTGTTTTACCCCTACCTACTCTTAACTTTTCAAATTTCCTACTGTTTTGATTCATTTTTAATTTTTGTAGACTAGATGGCTCTTTTTGGAAATTAATATAATAATGTTATTAAATAACCTTCTGGATTTTAGCAAGGAAGGAAGGATGGGATTTAGTATGTGTGTCCTCTGAATTTATGAACAATATTTAGAAAATCACTACTTGAGCTCTGGTGCAAAGAACAGAAGAGTTTTCTGAAGAATATATTAACCTTCTCTTCAAGACCTGCTCCAACAGTTCCCTAATTTATTTAAAATAAATTAGCATAGGAATGTGTAGAAAGTGACAGAAACAGGAACTTGACAAGCTCAAAAATTTCCAGTGGGAGCAAAGGAGGAGTTCCTTCATTGTAGGGATGCTTACATTTCTGTCTGTGAAGAGCCTTTTTGGAATATGAGAAGAGCCCAGGTGATGTCCCTGTTTATAGGGACTTCATAAGTCCCATATGAAAGCAAAAGTAATGACCTTGTGCTGGTCATTGCTGAACTGATAATACAGATATTTTAGTTTTATCTGTTACTGTATTTTATTTCTCAAAAGGATTGACTAACAAAATTCCCATTTCCCATGAACAGAACTTTATTATAAATACTCCAAAGAAAATAAATTTTTTGCTGAATGAGCCTTTGTGGAATCTGTAAGAATACTATGCAGGGGTTATGGGGTGATGAATGAGCAGTGAACATTTTCCATGCTGGAAGGATGCCTAAATATGACACAATTCTTTGACTTCCCTATTTGCAAAGTTCTCTAACTTAAATTGGGGTCTAAAATTTAAAATTTCAAACCAAAGTTCACAATGAGTCATTAACATTGTTTCCTAGGAACAGTATGGTCATGCAAAATAGTAAGACCTCGGCCATAAAATATCCTGCCTTGGGACTAATGACAAAAGAATGGTGGACTGATGACAGATTTTCTTTCCTTGTCAAATAAAAATTTTGTTTCCTCTTTCGAAAGTCTGTGGTTAAAAGCGCTCAGTATCTTTGGCCCATGTGAGAGGGTAGACAAGAGGGGATTGGAATAATGAATATTCTTAATTCCGAAGGTTCTTTAGGGCCACATGAAATACCTCTTCGAGGTGTAGTGGAAAGATTTCCATTCTTAGTGCTTTCACTTACTAGCTGTTGTGTGATCTGGGGACAATTAATATAAACTCCTTAAATGCTGAATTCCTCCTCTGTGAAATGGGAGAAATTCAACTTCACGAAACATAAAGTACTCAGTATAGTTTCTGGCACATATAAAAGGCTCCCAGTAAATAATTCTGATATAGGGCTTTTATAAATAATGATATACAGCCAAGGATCATGAATGATATTGGTTGTATATTCAATAAAATCAACTGAATTTTACCAAGAATATATACATATATATATATATATATAAACATGTATACACACACATATATATATACAAATACACACATAGATTATAGTTATTGTATATATGCCAACACTTTTGAAATTGTTGGAGGGTAGAACTTAACCATAAATATCCATTTTGAAGCTCCCCAGGAGATTCTAATACGTAATTAGAAGTGAGAACCTCTGGATATAGGTTATTAATCTGAGGTCCACAGAACCATTCACAGATAACAGGATAGTCCCAGACTGGGATGGGAAAGAAATTAAACCTTTATCTTTACTAACTTCTCCATTAAAATAAAGCATTTTGACAGTCATAATGCAACAAGCCACAGCGCACTAGACCATTGACTTTGCACCAACAGAAACTGCAAAAAATCATTAGACAGGTGCTGTGGATATCTCAGGGTGATGCCATTATATTAAAATTGCAGCAGTGGTTACATCTGCTAAAATCCTAGATTGTGACTTTAGTGATATACTAAAAATATATATAATAATGTATTATATTTTTTAAAACCTTTTGAGCATTTTATTTTACTATGGAATCCTTTGTCACCTATTAAATATTGATATTCATTTAAAAATATTATTCTAAGCAGAGGCTCTTAGACTTCACCAGACCACCTAAGGAGTCCCTGGTACACATACAAGGTCAAGAACTCTTTATATAGAAGCTGCTGGTCAGGAGAGCACCTTTGGAAATGCTGATGAAGTGCAAGTTCCTTGGAGTCATTTTGAATCTATCTGTACATGCTGAAAGGGATTCAGGAGAAATAAGGTGCATTGTAATAGAGAAGTATATTTACATATCAATTGTTCTTCCTTTATTAATTTCTTTCACAAAGTCATCATCCCTTTTCTATCTTTACCACTTGATTCATCGTTAATTCCTATCTTTTTCCTAACTCTTACTTTAACTGCCACAAATGATAGAAAATGTCAGTCTTTGCTTGCTAATTCAGTGCATGAAAACAAAGATGCAGCAAGCATTTTTTGGTAAGACATTTCCAAGCCTAAAATATATGATTTCTAAGGTTTTTGCAGTAGAGTGAAAGGATTCACTTAAAATTGATTTCTGTAAGCCCTAATTATACAGTACGTTTCATAATAAGCATTACAAAATCTCAGCTTAGGAACAAAAAACTCTTAGTAATAAATTGTCACTACAATGATCAGCGTGCCAAATTTAATTCACAGATAAATAAAAGGAAACCTTGAAAGCTGAGCAGAAGTCTAGTATAAGTGTAGGCTTTGTTATAACTCTTTGATAGTTAAGAAACAAACCCTTACAATATAATTCAGGGGTTCTCATTGCCTTTATATTCAAGATGTTCTTCCAATTGTCTCCTCTGGTTCGTGGACAACTAGTGCCTACTCTGTGGAAACAGATAGTAGCAGCTGATATTAGCAGATCGAAGTGCCCCCCAGCACAATTTCTTTTTCAGAAAAGTTAGCCTTACTTAGAAGCTGCCACAGTGACTTGAATTATCCGATCCCTATCATTAAAGGTGGCAGCCATGCACTTGAGAATGATGTGGGAAAACTCCAGTGAGAGTGATAATTAAACTTGGAAAATGAAGGATCACCTTCTTTCATTCAGCTCATTGGGTTTGGCATCAGAGTAATTCCAAAACAGTGGGAGATATTCTACTCTCAGCATGGCAATATCTAGGTGCACACACACGATTTCTATGGGTTCAAATAGGAATGTCATTTTAATTGTATTTAAAATGCTATCTTTGATATAAGGAGTGAAAATGTTAAAAATTAGTTCTAAGAATACAGAAAAAGAATAATGAGGATAATCGAAATGGCAAAAGAACTGGAAACAAGAAAAGCATCCATTGTTTTCTCAGAAGCAAAAGCATTATAGGAGAAGAAAATTGTTTCTAGGGAAATTGAAAAGAACATTTAAAAATGTCTCTTCTTTCTACTTGACTCTGGAATCGCAAAGCAAGAGTTTTATCTCAGCCTTCTTGTCTACTGCTGTCATTTCGTGCAGGGCATTATTCTAACATCTTACTCCTGCCCAAGAGAGGACAGAAATCATGTGAGTTATTTTCCAGAAAGGCTGTATTTTTAAGATGTATTGGATTAGCTAATACCATCGAAGTAATATGTGGGAAATTGTATTTCATACTGTTGTTATGTTGCATTAAAAAGTAATATTGAACATTCAAGGGCCTGAAACGATATTGTAATATAGGCAGGTACACTGGAGAATGTTATTATTAGACAGAGCGTAGATACTAAAAGTTAATTTCAAGTTCAAATTCTGGCTTCATCATATATTAGCTGTGTAACCTTTGACAAGTTCTTACCCTCTCTGTGCCTCAATCTCCCAGGCTGTGAAATGGGGGAAATAATAACCCTATCTTACAAAGTTGTTGAAAGAGTAAATGAGTATTAAAATATATAATATATAACTAGGTTTAGCACAGTGAATATTATGAAAATGCTCACAATTAAATTACTTTTGCTATCATTATGATTATTATGGGCTTGTTGGATTTCATTACTGATATCTAGCATAGTACTTAAGAGTATGAATCAAGATTAAAAATATATTAAAAACTCTTTTTGTGGTTGACCACTCTTGTTTTTGTCATTCAAAGAAAAGTTTCCAAAAAGAGGTAGGTCCTTTAAAAAATAAAATTCGGGGCCTCCCTGGTGGCGCAGCAGTTAAGCGCTGCACTGTGGAGCTGTCAGCAGCGGCGATGCGAGTTCCATGCCCGGCCGGGGAGAATCCCACATGGTGCGGCAGACCTCTCCTGCCTTGCCCGCTGCTCCCCTCAGCAGTGTATTTCTGATCTGCCTATTCTGCTACCCGCTCTGTCTCTGGTGAGCCCTTTCGCCACCCCACGCCTCTGGCCTGTACCCCAGCTTGTATGTATAAATAAAAAATAAATCTTAAAAAAAATTTAAAAAATGAAATTCAACATAATTGTTATTAAAGTTGATTATATAATGTGAAAATGAAGATAACTGCAATATCAAGATCAGAAAGTGAAAAATCCCTTTTACATAGACTTTAAGGATTTCTAGATGGGTCTTGATGGCTTCATTCACACATGTGAGGGGTCAACTTAAGGAAGATAGATTCAATGTGACTGTATTTTGTTTCAAGATATGAGGGAATTTTGAAATAATTTTTGATTTCTAAAACAAACAATAGTGTGATATTTAAAGTTCCTTTGTATAATTTTATGATTTTTTTCACTTTGTGGGCTATTATTCACAAGTTATATTAAATTTTAATATGTTATTAAACTAATTTGTGTTCTCTCATTTTGAAAGAACAATGAAGAAAAATATTTCTACAATATAAACACACACATTGCCCCACCTTGACTTCCACTCACCATCAACTCTTTGAGAAACAGAGAGAAGTGTGTGTTTGTGTGTGTGTGCATGTGCACACACGCACACATGCATACACACCAACTGAAGTGCAAGGAGGGGGGAGAAAGAGGGAAGGACAGGGGAGAGTATGTGAATGACATTAAGGACAATACTAACTGATTACTAAAGGGAAAATACTACCTATAGGTCTAAAAACTATTGGCAACACATAAAAATCCAAAAAAAAAAAAAAAAGAAATATATGTAAGCTTGAATTTACTGTAAGGTCTGTGTACGGTACTTTAAAAAAAAAAAAGGTGTTTTTTTTTTTTCTTTTTATTAAAGACTTTGTGAAAGAGAGTCTTCTTATTTAGGATAGGGGTGTTAAAATTATTTGGTAAATTATTTTCCATTGATAAAATATAAATAAATGATATAAGAAGATACGCTGCTTCTGCCTTAGGTTTATATTTAAAATGATTTATAGTCAGCAATTTCTTCCGAAGGTCATCGCCTTCATAAATACTAACCATATACAGTGAAAACCAACTCAATAAAATGAGTATTTCATTTCTCTTCCTCCTGCTTATGTAGATACTTCTTCCATCTACATGGCACCCATTTATAACAAAGCCTCACAGTGTGACGATTTTTATGAGTTCTTGAGCTTTTCTTTCTTTTTTATCTTTCTATGCATCAGCAAAGCAACTGGCAGATTCTTTAATAAAATATATTATACACATTAATATTTATAAGCCTATGAATTGGATGTCTAAATAAACATTCACCAACTTATGCCAATTCTTTTTGTTTTAGACGTTAAATCACACTTACATTGTCTGGGAAGTCAGCCTTTAGTTCAGTGACACTTTGACACCAATATGCAGCTGTTTTTTCACTGATGAGCTCAATATTCAGGAAGGAGCTTTGTCCAGGGCCATACACAGGGCCAGAGGTAGTCCCCCGGATGATTCTGGGTGAAACATTTGTCACGATGTCCTGATGAAAGAGTAAAGTTACTGGGTCTCTTTTGACAAAGAAAAACCATGATCTTTAGTTTATACTCATTCCCATATGACAATATTTTACCAAGTCTTTTCTCACATATTTAAATGAGAATTATTAAAATATATCTTAAATTACAGTTGAATGTAAACTGCTTACAAATGACAGTGTAAAAGAAAATATTTGTTAGCTATATTTAAATGACTTTGATAATGCTTAGGTTAGTGTAGTGAAAATATAAAATATGTTAATTAATTTACACTGGTTTGGGGCATACACATTTTAATCTATTTGCAATTAAATAAATAAAGGCATATGTAATATGTAAAAATATCATTTCGGTCTATTTAATGTAAGTATCTCCAATCAGATTTCAATTCTAGTAGAGTTAATGTTCATCAAGGAAAAAAATACATTTTTTGTAAAAAGTAATTCCAAAGTAAATCAGCCAAGAAATACATATTAGAGCTTTTGGTTCATCAAACTTTAGTACATACTCAAACAAACTAACTGGGTCAACTTTCCTATAAGATTCTAGCAAAAATTCACATTTAATCAGAACTCACTTTTCCTATGACTTAGATGAGGATATCAATAACTTCCTGATAAATATAAACAGTAAACAGTCAAATTAACTTGCTTGTTAAGTATAATTAACAATCTACACTGCTTCTAAAGCTGTATTAACAAAAAAGAGTAACATTTTTACATTACTAAAAACTAAAAAGAAACAAAGAAGGAAAATGTTTCTTTAGCCAACTTCCAATTAAAATTAATTTTGAGTAAAGGTCATTTAGTTAAGGATTTATCAGAATTAGTCATTTAAGTACCCCTCCTCACCATCTTGTCACTTTTAGTGAGATAACATGAACCCCCATTAGTATATAGCAATTAAGGTCAATTTACATATTTTAATTAAGAACCACCCCATATAAAACAATTAGCGTAATAGGCATACTAACTGGATTTCATAACATTTGGACGTTTTTCCAACTAGATAGACAGGAAACCTTAATTAGCATTAATTAGTGCTGATCTGCATATGTTTGATAAGGCATACCCTTGCCACAAAAGATTATTTATTCCTGAATCTGCCAAATGCTACAGTTGCAGAGGATAAAAGGACTTTTCTTCACATTGCATGTTAATTTCTGGTAATTTACATTCACTTTTACATTTGAATTAGTATATTATAAAATAAATGGTATAAATGTTATAATAAACCTCCTTAAATATGTACATTTTTACTTATAGGAATCCTGCCAGTTAATGTTTTACTAATTAAGCCATTTCACTTCTATTGTAACTGTGGGCAAAATCACCATCCTTTTTTTGATTTGCTATTGTGAAACCATGTTACACTGTCTTAATGGGTAAAATGACAAGTAGTCTCTCCAGGAAGTTCAAGCCTAGTGGGTCAAATTTCTCTCGTGGCAACTGCTTAAATATGTGCTCTCCATCCATGCAGGTGGCTTCTGTGCAGTTCACCCTCCAGGAGGTTTTCTCATGGTTCCAGGGTCTGAGAGGACAACTTTAGAAATGTTTTGCTCAAATGAAGCTGCTTTTCTTCCATGTTCTAATTTTCAAGGCCATGCTTTTAAGCCTTGAGTTACTCCTTTCCTCTACTCTGACTCCTGCTCTAAACGCTCTTCACCTAGACTCTTCCATCTAGCCACCAGTGGTGAAAGAAAAAAATTAACCAAGGAGGTGAATAGAGTCCTTAGTCATTTCACCAAGTCATGTACCTTCCCACTGAGTAGTTCCACAAATGAAGGGCTCCTGTTTTAAATATCTGTTTTGTAATTTATAGACCTGGAGGCAATGCTTTCTGCTGATTCAACAAAACTGACTTATTCATTGGGAGAGTCCTGGACTTCTGTCCATCTCTCAGTCCCTTCACAAGCCATTTCTGATCTCTTCTGTGACAACAAGTCTTAATAAGATGATCTGATATATACCACCATAACAATATACACCTTACCCAACTGACATTTTACTAACTTGCATTGTGATTGTCTGCATTCTTCTATTTTTTATTAATTATAACTTTGGAAGGGAAGAAACTATATCTTGTTTGCTATAACAAGCCCAGCTTCTAGCCTTATCTTTTGTAGGTACTCAAACAATGTTTCTTAAAGGTGTTTAGACTAAAACTCTAAGCAATAGAATAGGCCTGTTCCTGAAGAATGGAGTATAAGGTATTTATTGCTAATCTCATTCTGCTGCTGAGCAGACAAGTGGGTTTGCACTTATATTCAAATTTCAGGTACTGGTTCTGTGATAAGATTTTTTTTTTTAAAGATTTATTTATTTATGCATACAAGCTGGGGTACAGGCCAGAGGTGTGGGGGGGGGGTGAGTGGATTCACCAGAGACAGAGTGGGCAACAGAACAGGTAGATCTACTAAAATACACTGCTGAGGGGAGCAGCGGGCAAGACAGGAGAGGTCTGCTGCGCCATGATGGAAGCTCCCTGGCCGGGTATCGAACTTGTGCTGCAGTAGTTCTGGATAGCTTTATAGTGTTGCGACTTAACCCACTGTGCCATCAGGGAGGCCTCTGTGATAAGATTCTTTATTAGAGAATTGGGGCTCCTTCTTGCTTCTCCTGATTCTGTAGGCATCCTCAACCCACCACCACCGCCACTATGGATGGTTCCTGGTATCAGCATACTGTGACACAGACTGCCCATGTTTCCACATCTTCCCCTTCCAACCTAGTGCACAGCCTCAATGATAGGAAGAAGGCTTGAATTTCATCATCTTGTATCTTCTAAGGCCTTTCTGATTGCTGTACTCAAATTGCTGCAGGCCCATACCAATAGAATCCAAATAGAATAGTCCCATACCAAAACAATCCAACTCCTGCTTTTCTGATTCAGATGGATATGAATTCCTAACCTGTTCATAGTAACCCTGGACATTTCTTAGCTAGTGAACCTATCAGGGTATTGACCAGTAACAGTTGCCTCTTGTGTCTATGCCCCAGGTGGTCCCACATCTTCATTGTATGTATAGAAAATGCTTTAATACCATAGTACAAAAATGACACAGAATGGAAAAACTGCACCATTATAGTGAGAAAGGAAAATCTTTTTTTTTAATTTAAATATATATTGTTATTGTTATTTATATCTTTTACATTTTGTATTCCCCTTGGGTAACCCACCACCAATTCACCAGTCATCCATCTCCGTGATCCCTTGTGTCTTTTCTACTCCATTTTGTGCCTTTATCCTCCCCCTCCCCCCTGCAAGTGTCTCTCTCCTATTTGGTTTCCCTATAGTCCTGTTATAAGTGAAACCATTCGATATTTTTTTCTTTCTTTCTGGCTTGTTTCGCTGAGTATGATCCCCTCTAATTCCATCCATGTCGGTGTAAATTGCATGTGTTTATCTTCTTTGAATGCTGAATAGTATTCCATTGTGTATATGTACCACATCTTCTTGATCCAATCATCTATTTTTGGACATCTGGGTTGCTTCCATACCTTTGCTATTGTGAACAGTGCCACAATGAACATAGGGGTGCATGTATCCTTTTGGATTAGTGTTTTTGTGTCCTTTGGGTAGATTCCCAAAAGTGGTATTGCTGGGTCCTATGGAAGCTCCATGTTGAGCAGTTTGAGGAATTGCCATACAGCTTTCTATAGTGGTTGGGCCAGTTCACATTCCCACCAGCAGTGTAGAAGAGTTCCTTAATTAAAGCTGCATATCTATGAACAACTAATCTTTGACAAAGGAGCAAAGAAAATGCAGTGGAACAAGGACAGTTTATTCAATAAATGGTGCTGGGAAAACTGGACAGCCACATGCAAAAAAATGAAACTAGACTACTATCTCACACCCTGCACAAAAACCAACTCAGAATGGATGAAAGACCTAGACGTAAGACCTGAAACGATAAAATTTATAGAAGAAAATATAGGCAAAACTCTACAAGACATACATCTCAGCAAAATCTTGAAAGACACATCCCCCAAAGTGAAGGAAGTGAAGGACAAGATAAACAGATGGGATTACATCAAAATAAAAAGTTTCTGTACAGCAAAAGAGACATTAAGCAAAACTAACAGACACCCTACCAACTGGGAAAAGATCTTTGCACACAATACATCCGATAAAGGACTGATAACAAAAATTTACAAGGAACTCACACAACTCAACAAAAACAAAGCCAATAACCCAGTCAAAAAATGGGCAGAAGAGCTCAAAAGGCACTTCTCCAAAGAAGAAAAGCAAATGGCCAACAGATACATGAAA
>PVIJ01023553.1:0-14046 GCA_004024925.1 Scalopus aquaticus | reverse complement strand
ACAAGCTGGGGTACAGGCAGGAGGCGTGGGGCGGCGAGAGGGTTCACCAGAGACAGAGTGGGGAGCAGAACAGGCAGATCAGAAACACACTGCTGAGGGGAGCAGCGGGCGAGGCAGGAGAGGTCTGCCCCACCATGTGGGATTCTCCCCGGCCGGGCGTCGAACTCGCGTCGCCGCTGCCGACAGCTCCACAGCGCAGTGCTCAACCGCTGCGCCACCGGGGAGGCCCGAAACTGAGTCTTAAGGCTGTGCTTTTGCACAATGGAAACCGTCTTCCATTTATTCCAGTAGCTCATGCTCTCCACATGAAAGAGACATACGGTAACTTAAAGCAGCTACTGAATTCCATTGAGTATAACAAGTACAGCTGGCATGTCTGTGGTGATTTGAAGCTAGTTGCCCTTTTAATGGGATTGCAGCAGGGATATACAAAATACATGTGTTTCTCATGTGAGTGGGCTAGCCGAGCAAGTGAATTGCACTACTTGTGGAAGGAATGGACTCGCAGACAAAATGTAGCAGTTGGAGAGAATATACAGCACCAGCTCTGATTGAGGTTCACAAAATCCTGCTGCTACCACTTCACATCAAACTAGGTTTGATGAAGAATTTCGTGAAAGCCATGGGCTGAACCTCGCCAGCTTTCCAATACCTGCATGAAAACTTTCCTCGACTCAGCGAAGCAAAGATTAAAGGGGGAGTTTTTGTGGGTCCTCAGATTCGAGAACTCTTCAAAGATGACTGGTTCAACAACTTGCTGCAAGGTGATGCGAAACAAGCCTGGAATGCTTTTTGTCTAGTGTCTACAAACTTTCTTGGGAATGTTAGGGAAGAAAACTACAAGGAACTAGTATAAGACATGCTGGTGCAGTATCAGAAAGTTGGTTGCAATATGTCTCTAAAGATCCACTTCCTTCATTCCCATCTGGATTTCTTCCCTGAAAACTGTGGTATGGTTAGTGATGAACAGGGCAAACGTTTACATCAAGATATTGCATCAATGGAACAAAGATACCAGGGAAAATGGTTCACTACAATGCTGGCTGACTACTGCTGGACACTCCCCAGAGATGCTCCTGAACAGCCGTACAAGAGACAAGTGAAGAAATCTAAGACGTAGTCTATGACTTGATTTTTTACAGGTATTAACCGGAGGGCTATTACTATTGGCATGCATTTCGTGAGTTAAATATCGATTTATTGCAGATACAAAAAAAAAAAACTAGAGCCAAAATTAGAATTTCATTGTCATATTTGTGTTGAGTACATACAAATTGATAGGAAATGACTAATTTTATTTCAGTAACATGACTTTTGTAAAAATGTGTTGACCAGTGTAATCGGTATAGCTCAAGAATGGGATGTTGTTCTGGAATATAAAATAAAATACCAGCACATGTAACAACATAATTGAATCTCAAAAACTTCATGTTGTGTGAAGGCAGTTAGATATATTATAGTAAAAGTATATAATTCCATTTATACAAACTGTAGGCAGTTCAGGAATCCCAAAGCACTTCACTGTATGCTCCTAATAATGGCACGTACTCCAGATCCTGCTGCTTCCTTTTGCCTACACCCTTCCCGACCTCCCTTTGTGACCTCTCAAAGCACACCCTCCAAAATCTGGGAGTAATAACTTCTCTATTTAACTTCCACAGGACTCCACTTAACAAACACTAATTTAAAAAAAAACAAACAAACAAGCAAGCAAAGCACAACACACAGGCACATACACAGAATTCCAGATGCTCAGTGAATTAGTTTATGAATACTGAGAGAGTAAATAAAGAACAACGAAGCAATGTGGGGAAATTCCTTTGTTACCTAGATGCTGATAAAGAATAGTAGCAGGCATATTTCCAGTTCTATATTAAATAAAATATCAGACAATAAAATCAGACTTTAATAGTTGGTCCATTAGAAACAGATATTGAATGGCAATTATTCCAAGAATATTAAGTAAATATCCATGCCTTCTTGGATTATTGCAAGATTACTTTTTTTTTTCAATGATTCGTGTCTTTTGCACATTTGATTACATATTAATTAACTAATAATTTAACCAGAATAAGCAAGTTTAATCAAATTCTGAATTCAAATCCAGAGATAACAGATCACTGCTGTTCTGTACAAAAAGAAAATTGAAGAAACAGTAGAGATGCAGAAAGAGAAAGTAAAAAGCACCTATAATTCCATGTAGTTCAACTTGTTCACTTTGCAAGTTAGAAAACAGGCCCTCAGAGGAAATAAATCAAACATATAGTGCTTGATAGAAGTGATATAATTTCCCTAGTGGCATATATGATTACTAGATCTTTGTCAGATTCCAAATCTTCTGGTTCCCAACTCAGTATTCTTCCTATGACAACTTGAAATGCAAGTTACTTGGAAAATAGTCCTGTGCCATCTAGTATAACCAGCACCTCAAATGTATTATATTGTGTTTTCTATAACACATCATAGCCTTACTTAGAAATTTCTTTGTGTCTATTTCATTCACACAACTAATTCACTAGATTTTCCCTTTGACATGATGATCTTATAAATGAAATCTAGTTGATGTTGGCTCTACTTCATGTTGTTAACAAATTAACATTTGCTATTCTCTGAAGGAACATATATGGTTCTTGACAGAAAAATATATTTCGGAATGTTTTATAATTGAGGCAATCATCTAGGAATTTTGAGAGAATCATCTAAGAATACTCAATGTAAATTGAAATTTAATAAAATGAATACTGAATGTGATATAAATTTCTAAAGTAATATAAAAACTAAATAAATGATTTGATGTCTCCCAAGTCATTATTGTGTTTAATTATTTTATCTACCCCCATCATTGTAGAAATGAATAAGGTAAGACCCTAAAACTTTAAGGAATGAAAGTTAATTAATACTAGCATTATTTTTTTTTTATTTTTATTTTTTAACATTATTTATGCATACAAGCTGGTGTACAAGCCAGGGGTGTGGGGTGGCAAGAGGGCTCACCAGAGACAGAGTGGAGAGCAGCACAGGCAGATCGATGGAAATACACCGCAGAGGGGAGCAACAGGCGAGGCAGGAGACATCTGCTGCACCATGTGGGAATCTCCCTGGCCTGGCGTCGAACTTGTGTCACCGCTGCCAACAGCTTCACAGAACAGCGCTTAACCTCTGCCCCACCAGGGAGGCCCCTGCTAACATTAATTATTAAGAGACCATCCTTTGGATTCTAGTTCAGTGTTTGCACTGACTACACAGGTTACTGTCAGCTTCTATAATATAGTGAAAAACTGAATAAAAAGAACTCTATGGCTTGTATTTGTTATTATTTCTTATTCACCCTTGAAGGAATGGGAATATTTTTTTCAATGAATTGAAAATGAAACTTCATTCACTAGTGACAGACAGTGAATATCATGAAGCTCTTCTAGTAAGTACAGAGAAGAAACTCTTTTCCACTTTCTACTAGTACATAATTTATGCTTGGGGAATGTTTGAATTAATGACAAGAAAATTTGTAAGTAAAGTGTCTACAACATTTGTAATCGGCTGTGCTTGTAACAACTGCGGTGTGTTTCAGGTCAGTAAAATGCTAAGAAATAGAGATTTCCCAGAATCATCTTTCTCTATCTAAGCATTTTATCTTGTAAGATAACAGGAACTTTTATATTTCAATAAAGGAGAGATTGGATATTTTTTGCTACATAGTGGGAAATATTCTAATATCTAATTTAGATGAATCTGATAACTCTGTATTATAACTAATCTTATAAGATTCATTTGTAACTATGTGTTAAAATTTGCACCTCTACCAGTTTACCTAACTTTTTGTCCATATAAAATATTATAATAATATGCCTAGTTTAAATTAAAAATCTGAGCATACATGTTGGAATTTACCAAAACAAAGTCACTTGCAAAATTGAGTCAAATCCTTAATAACTTCAAGTTCATATTTGGCAAATTTAAGATAGTCAAATGGTTATTATTTTAGATGGTGTGGTAATTCTCAACTGAAATTACATTTTGTGACTTATTTTGTGACTTAAAACATTTGCATTTTTTACATTTTTTACTTACTTACAATGGTACATTATTCCAATTATGATTGTCCCATTTGTCCAAACATCAATGGGTAACCTCTAATATGCAGATTCCTTTTTGTTTTATAGTAATCAAATTTTCAATTTTAGATCATTATAATTTTGCATGCATTTGTAATAAAAATATGGAGAGGTATGTTATATCCTTTACACATATTCCTCAAATAGTAGCATCCTGAAAAACTAAAATATCAAATGGGATACAAACTTTGATACCATTAAAATACAGGATTTGTGTGTGTGTGTGTGTGTGTGTGTGTGTGTGTGTGTGTGTGTGTTTATATGAAATACTTTTTTTTTCCTTACATAGTTTTTGAATGTTTTGATTTCTCCTCTTTGGTGCAGTCATCATAGTTCTCCCACCACCAATGCATATGGCCATAGAGAACCAAACATACAACTTTACTTTCAGGAGATACTTTCTTTTGAGTTCTTATGGGGAAAAATAAAAAATAAAAAATAAAAACACTTGTTCCATTCACTGTAGGTTCGTTTTGCTTGTGAATAAATACAAGAATCAGGAGAAAAAAATAGATACATGATATTCATACTAACAAAAGAAGTTCTCTTCTTGACCTTGTATTGACACACATACTTCCCTCTTTCATTCCCATTCTTTCCTCACCATTTGCACTTCCTAATGTGATCTCCATTTCTATATTTTTAGCATTTTAAGAAATTTAAGAAAGTTATATATATGGAATCACATAGTGTACATCCTGTGGTATGGTACCTGTTGATAGCCAAAGAAAGACTGCTCATCATTGGTCAGTGAGGGCAGGAGTTCTGGTTCCCCTTGACCTCTACTTGTAGTTCTGTATTAATGTCTAAAAAATTTATATTTGCAAGCTTGCCCCTTTCCTGAAGAAAGAATTTCTTTTAAAAATTGAAGTGATGGTACATTATAACATTATATAATTTTCAGGTGTTCATCATGAGAGTTATCAGCATGTTCATATGCTATGTTAAGGTCAACTCTAAAAATATAAATCTATCCTTCACCTCTAGACCATTGTTCCTCATCTACCAAATTATTCACCCTCCAATCCCCACTTCCATTCTTGTAGTAATCATTATTTTGTCTATAGTCCAAAATTGTATTGTTCTTTCATTTAGTTCATCTCTTTGTTTTCTCTACATATTACATACTGTGGTGAAATCATATGATGTTTATCTTTTTATGTCTGTACTACTTCACTAAACATAATTCCCTCTAGGTCCATACATGGTGTTGCAAATAGCAGGATTTCATCTCTTAATAGCTGAATTGTATTCCATTGTGTATATATACCAATCTTCTTATCCGCTTATTAGTTGATAGACACCTACGTGGTTTCCAGTTCTTGGCTATAGTAAAAAACTGCTGCAATAAATATGGGTGTGCAAAAATCTGTTTGAGTTATTGTTTCTCAAGCCCCAATACTATGACTGTAGAATTGAAGTTACTTAAGAGGGAGAACATGAAAGATGAAAGATGAAATGGAAGATGAAAAGTAAAGGGGGGAGGGAGCTCAATGGACTGTAGTGTAGGTTTATGGGTGCTTTGGTGTTGGTGTGGTGGTAACATATATCTGAAGACATGTGAACTTATAACTAAATCATATCCAGTGTTATAAACCAACATTACCTCAACAAAAAATAATACAACAACAATAAAAATATAATAATAAATGTAAAATCTGAAAAAATAAATTTGTATTTTTGTATTTTCCAGTAAATATCCAGAAATGAGGTACTGGTTCTCCTAATACACTGATTTTTACACTAACAATTTTGTTTGTTTTGTTCAATGAGAGAGAGCCAACTGAGACAAAGAGTGACTTAAGAGTGCTTTAACACTGGGCTTGGCTTCATCTCTGTTCTTGAAGTACTGCCACTTTATAAATAATGCAGGCTACCTTACTACAGAATACAAAAGACCAGGTGAAATGATTCCCATTTGGAAAGTCAAGGTCCAGCAGTACCATCCAACCCAGCAACTCATCAAAGGTACATGAATAGACTCTGCTGAAATTGATGAAATAGACTCAAAACTGGAGGGATAGTATGCTAAGCAAAAAAAGTCAGAATGAAAAAAATCAAAAAACAAACAACTACCAGATGATTTCACTCATACGTGGAATATAAAGTATCAAAACAAAGAAACAGACAAAACTAACTGAAAACAAAAGCTAGAAATCTACTGCAGAATTCAGGCTGCAGAGTGAGAGGATAGAAGATGGGGAGAAAAATGTGGAGAAGACCCAATGGGCCAAGGTGTGCTGGTAGTGAGCATGGGACAGTCACATACATCTAAAGAGGGACGATCCTGCAACCCTGAATCATAAGCACTAAAATATTGTAAAACAATTTTATCTAAATTAAAATGACACCGGGCCTCCCTGGTGGTGCAGCGGTTGAGCACGGCTGCGCTGTGGAGCTGTCTTGTCGGCAGCTCGCCATGCGAGTTCGACGCCCAGCCGGGGAGATTCCCACATGGTGCGGCAGATCTCTCCTGCCTCGCCTGCTGCTCCCCTCAACAGTGTATTTCTGATCTGCCTGTTCTGCTCCCCACTCTGTCTCTGGTGAACCTTCTCACCGCCCCACGCCTCTGGCCTGTACCCTAGCTTGTATGTATAAATAAATAAATCTTAAAAAGAAATAAAAAGAAAAATAAAAAATAAATTAAAATGACACCATTAAAAAAAGTTTCACCCAGTGGGAACTGACCCAAATGTAAACTTTTAGAAATAAAAAGCTTTTTAAAAATTATTTTGGTGCTTATGCAACCAATACTACCTGAAAATTATTTGTCTTCCACAACTGATTATGTTTTAATTAAGCAAACACTTTTATTTGTCTTGTTCTTTTTGTGTTTTCTTGTCCAAAACAGGCCTGACATATCACAAATTTTCAATAAATGCTTTTAAGTGAATGGAGAGCAAACAAAAGAAAAATTAATATTAATATTACTTAAGATTCTATTATTTCACAGTGGGATCAGTGATTATATATTTAATATGTCTTATTAACCTTTACATTTTCTGTTTTTATCTATATTCAAGCAGTTTCCCAGAGAAAACTATGTATTGTTTCACAAATATTTCAGTCACTATGTACTCAGTTTTCTTGGGTTCTTCTTCATGTTATCATGCAGGATGGGCTAGGGACAGGAAATGTGCTATTGATGGGAGATGCTCTCTTTTGTTGTGTGGAAATAAGAACAGCTTCTTCCAAGAGCTGTAGTAAGGTTTGCATGCGGTATTATATAGGTTAAAGCATAATATGATTATTTAATATGGCAGATATAAAAGAAATAACTATAAAATACAAATTATTTTAATTACTGACATTCTGAAATAGATAGTAGTTACCATTGTTGAAACTTTCTTGTGTGTGTGTATATATACATATACACATGTATGTATATGTATATACATATATACACAGAGAGAGAGAGAGAGAGAGGAATCATGTCAGTATTAACTTCTTGATGGGATTTTTTTTTTTTTGAGTGAGTTTCATTGCATGTTATGAACTCAGAGCAGCTGCCATAGATTATAGGAATACTCATAAGGGAATACCTGGAAGATATTTTTTCTGTCATCCCTGTCCTCAGTTATCACAACATTTCTGCAATGTTCCTTGACAGCATGATGTTCCTGTTGGTGAAAACATGATTTTGCTTTTGATGACTGCTCTAATGTTGGGGTTTGACGCCTTTCCTATTTTAAATTTTAGATATGTGGGTTTAGTTTTGTGAGAACCTGGTATGTTCTGCTAGCTTTTTGAATATTTTATATAGTTACAATCCATAAAAGATTTAGACTTGAGGGCCTCCGTGGTGGCGCAGTGGTTAAGCGCTGCACTGTGGAGCTGTTGGCAGCAGCGACACGAGTTCGACGCCAGGCCAGGGAGATTCCCACATGGCGCGGCAGACCTCTCCTGTCTTGCCCGCTGCTCCCCTCAGCAGTGTACTTGGGCGTTCTGCCTGTTCTGCCTGTTCTGCTCCCCACTCTATCTCTGGTAAACCCTCTTGTCACCCCACGCCTCTGGCCTTTACCCCAGCTTGTATGCATAAATAAATAAATCTTTAAAAAAAAAGATTTAGACTTGAATCAATTCACATTCAAAGGATAAAAAGAAAATAGATTCTTTACAGTGGAAGATAACAAAAGTTGTAGTTGCTGAAAGAACCTTCAGTATCACTCTAGCTGCTTCTCTAAGATGTGATTGCAGCAGAGGCATGAGAACCTGTGGACCATTACAAAGATATTAAAATAGTCTTGAAAAGTATCAATGGTGCCTTAGAACAGGGAAATAACAATGAAAGAGGTTAAGATGGTAAAATTCTGGAAACATTTTGACGGTAAAACTTATAGTGATCATTGAAAAGTTGATTTTAAGAAAAGTAAAAGAGAAATCACAGGTGACCCTAGACAAAAGAACTCAATCAACTGAACTTGCTGTGATTAATTGAAATAAGAGAATGAGTGGGCAGAGGAAATATGCTTAGCATGGATTTGAACATACTGGTTTTAAGGATTTACATAAACAGTCCATGAAAATGATCTTAGATGAACAGGAACTAACTTAGAAGCCTGAGACATAGTCAGCTAAGGGAAAGTTAAGCAAGGAGAGTGTTTTAAGGAGTGACTGATAATCCATGTCTAATGTCACAGAAAGGTATATCACAGTTAACTTCTGCAATAGGTACTGTTTTCATCTATTTAATCTATTAAAGCAGCCACCATTTGTGTAAGATTGTGGAAAGCAATGTCGTCAGGGGAGAGACAGAGTTCAGTAGGAGTAGGATGGTTCAGGAATATTGTGAGAAAATACTGAGATGCAAAACATTTTGGTAATAGGCCATATATTTTAAAGATGGAAGAAAAGTCCTAAAACAGACAAATTTGAATGGTACAGATGAGAATCATGGACTTCTCTGAATAAGAAAACAAATCTGGATGAAAGGTGTGCTGGTGAGCCCTGAAGTTGTCTTTTCTTCTTATTTTTTAATATATAATTTTTTAAAGATTTATTTATTTATACATACAAGCTGGGGTACAGACCAGAGGCGTGGGGCAGCGAGAGCGTTCACCAGAGACAGAGAGGGGAGCAGAACACGCAGATCAGAAATACACTGCTGAGGGGAGCAGCGGGCAAGGCAGGAGAGGTCTGCCGCACCATGTGGGATTCTCCCTGGCTGGGCGTCGAACTTGCATCGCGAGCTGTCGACAGCTCCACAGCGCAGCGCTCAACCGCTGCACCACCAGGGAGGCCCCTTTTAATATATTTTTATTGTTATTTATATCTTTTACATTTTGTATTCCCCTTGGGTAACCCACCACCAATTCACCCGTGATCCATCTCCGTGGTCCCTTGTGTCCTTTTCTACTCTATTTTGTGCCCTTATCCTCCCCTCCCCCCGCCCCCGCCCCCGAGTGTCTCTCTCCTGTTTGGTTTCCCTATAGTCCTGTTATAAGTGAAACCATTCGATATTTTTCTCTTTCTTTCTGGTTTATTTTGCTGAGCATGATCCTCTCTAGTTCCATACATGTCGTTGCAAGTTGCATGTGTTTATCTTCTTTGAAGGCTGAATAGTATTCCATTGTGTATAGGTACCACATTTTCTTGATCCAATCATCTATTTTTGGACATCTGGGTTGCTTCCATACCTTTGCTATTGTAAACAGTGCTTCAGTGAACATACAGGTGCATGCATCCTTTTGGATTAGTGTTTTTGTGTCCTTTGGGTAGATTCCCAAAAGTGGTATTGTCAAAAAACTAAGGCTTCCTCTTCACTCCTGGTAAGACTGATATTCAGGCTACAGGTTGGGCATAGAATGCAAAAGTGCAGGGCTTTCTGATTCCCTCATTTCCCCTGTCTATGTTCATGAATATTTTCTCTCTTACATTCATTTACAGCTGTCTCCTCACCATTTTTAAAATACTTTTCTACTGTCCATCCTCCTAAACCTAGGTCAGGTATACGTTCATCAAAGAAAAATTCACTCAACTGAGATAGATGATTTGGATAATTAAATTTACCGGATGGAATTCTGACACTTATTAATGGATGAACTCAAACTGATTTTCATATGCTTTGATAGTTAGGATTTGATTGATCTCCTACAATTAGCAGTATTTGAGGAAATTCAAATGACTGAGATAATCACCTACATAGTAATAAGAGAGTTAGGTATAGCTGCATTTCCAGGCACACTATTATTCTTACCCCTGTAGTATAATAAAACAATTAAGAATGATTCTTATTTACTTCCAAATGACAAGCAATAAATATAAGGGGAAAGAAAGGACAAATAACAATAACTAACCTTCTATTTTTCAGCATGGAGTATTCTATTCTTTATACAGGCACAGCTGCTGCTGGCAAACCTATTACAAATGCAAGTAAGCTCATTTTTCCCACAAATAATATTTTCATTAATTTCACAGTGTTTCAGGGATAAATCATATTGTATTAAATCCTTTGGACCTTCAAATAAATAAAGCTGGCCTTCTTAAATAGATTATTGACCACAGCAAAGGCATATTGAACATTAGTCTCTATTTTACTGTGAATTATGGTTCTTCCCTTATTCCTTTACAAAAATGATGCTATTATTAGTCTTGCCTTAATCACTAAAGTTTACATAAAATTATTTGCAGCAATGTTTTTATTAGAATAAGAAAGTTCGGGAAAGCAGCAAAATTGATCATTTTAAATCCACATATACATATAAAAGAAGTTATATCTACTCACATAACACCTCTCCATGGAATTTAGAATATTTCAGAAGTAAAGAAATGGACTTTGGCAACAGGGATGTCAGTTTCAAATCCTGTCATTTCATAATTCTGTGGAATTACATAATTCTGATTATTACACAATCTCTTAGTACTAATTTGTAACTGAAAGAGAAGGAAAGAAAAAGAGGGAAAAAGTCACATATATTAAAATATTTGTGGACATTGAAGGGGATTCCCTTTAACGGATCAGGTTTATTTGTTTTTTTCCCCCTGTGCGTAGTATTAAATTCATTTGTTGAGAATTAATTGGTAAGAAGACTTATTGGATGGTTGATGATAGTTAAAGGGAATTGAAATACTTGCTGCAAGTTAAAAATTAACCATCCAGAGAAATAGAATTTTTCAGTGGGTTTGAAGACCTAGTAGACAGTGCTGAAAATTTGTAGTTGTAAATATGCTCAGTTGTATGTATGTGTGTGTGTATTTTAATTATACAAGCATATAATTTCCTCAGAAATATTCTGCCCCACATCTGAAGGCAAGACATTGTAGACAGGTTATCTCTGATCAAGGTTTTGTTATATAATGTAGTGAAAGGACAAAAAGAAAAAAGGATAACAATTTTGATGAGAGTGTGTGACATGAGTATATCAGAATTGTGGCACAATAGAAATCTGTAAACTAGTGATCCATGAAAAGGGACATTGAAGCGGCCCCCACCTATTTGCTCAGTGGTCATGGGCATAAGTTCTACAAGAAATTGAAAAAACAATGTAAAGCTAAAGTCATCAAACAAAATGTCTGAATTTGTGTTTTTTCACCTAGTTTTTCTCAGGTGGAAGAAAATAACAGGAATGCTCAATCCATATGTAATGATGAATTTTCTGGTCAAAATGTAGAAATCATAAATGTCATGTTATTTGAGCTATCTAGAAAACTGAAAGGCTAGGTTTTTCATGTTACCTCCATATTGAATTTGAAATCATCTATGAAGGTCATTGTTTCCACCTAAAGAGAGACTATAAACCAAATACTCATATATATGTATATGTATATGTATATATGTGTATATATGTATATGTGTGTATATATATGTGTATGAGGGATGAGGCGAAATTTAGAGTGCAATAGGCAAGGTGTATGATTCACAAAGAAGTGAGGGTTTTGCAGGAAAGTCACTTACATTGCTCTAAATTTGATATATGTCAATTAGAGGATTTTGAGAACATGTAAATATCATTAAATATAGTGTGGTGTGAAAGAACTTCCATTTTTGAGTAGTGGGAGGTGTAATGGATTCTCAGTAGGTTCTTCAGATAAAGTTCAACTTTCAGGTAAGCCAAGAAGGCAAAGAGAATATTTAATCAAGAGGTTGAAACAAAATACTTTATTAATTATTGGTCAGGATTGAACTTTTATTTTATTTTTTCAAATTTTTATAGTCATTGCTTATGAGATTTTTTTTTAATATATATTTTTATTGCTATTTATGTCTTTTACATTTTGTAGTCCCCTTGGGTAGCCCACCACCAATTCACCTGTGATCCATCTCCATGGTCCCTTGTGTTCTTTTCTATTCCATTTTGTGCCCTTTTCCTTCCCTCCCTCTGACTCCCTCCCACCCCCTCCACCCCCCGCTGATTGTCTCTCTCCTATTTGGTTTCCTTATAGTCCTGTTATAAGTGAAACCATTCGATATTTTCCTCTTTCTTTCTGGCTTATTTCACTGAGTATTGAACTTTTAAATAAGGATTGAACTTTCAAATAAGGAAAGGTGAATGATTGGATCAGAGAAGAAAAATAAAATGAGGACTCTCTGTATGAAAATATGCACAAATATAAGATGTTATGTTTTGATTGGTGAAAAATTGTTATGTTGGATTCAGTTACAACATAAGTGTAGAAATAAAAAGAATATTCAAGACTCACAGACATTCAGCTACAACTAAAAGAGAAACTGGGTCACAAGCAGCAGTTGATCACAAGCCACATATATCCCCCAATATAGATAAATCGTAAGAAGAGAATCACTTTTAAAAAATATTGTAACTTTACAAAAGGACTTGGATACTCTGTTTGATGGTTAGGCATAGATTTTAAGGTCAAACAGTCCTAATTTGATATCTATCTATGATACTTCCTAGTTTTGAAAACTTCAGGAAATTGCATATTTCCTCTCAACCTCAGTTTCCTCATCTCCAAAACTGGAAGGAGGGTACAGTCAAGGTTATTTCCCCAAGGTCATATAGCTATTAAGTGAGTTTGACTCTAAAACTAGATTGCCTAAATCCAAATTCATTATTCTCTGTCCTATATCACCATCACCTCTGGTTAAACATCCAGAAAAAATCATAAAGAATTCATGATTCATATGCTGGGAAATTCAAACAAGATTTATGTTAGTGCTTATCTTTACCAGCTGTCTTTAAAACACAAGGCTAAACACAGGCAACAGTTTTCTTGGATTTTCCATTTTGGTTATTTAAAACATATTGCAAGAAGTTTCTGCACCTTGCTTCAAAGCACAGTTCAGTCTGTGGCAAAGACTAACTGTTCTCTGCAAAGAATCTAAATAAGTACTAGGCATTTCCTCAGTTTTCAATCAACTTGCTGCATGTTTAAAATATAGTTAAGGCAACAGCAAAATGATGGCAGAATGCAAAGAGATAGGCTGGGCCACTTTGCCACCACAAAAGAAGCAGATGGAGAATCACATAACTAGGAAAAATCAGAGCCAGACAGAAACGATGGCAGAACATCCTGCAGCACATAGTTCCACTGAAGAATATAGGCAGATGGCTGAACTTGAGTAGCACATTCTAGGATATTAGGGATAGGTCATGGATGAAGAATTATTCGGTAGGACTTTTAGACCACTGAAGCAAAGGAAAATTGAGAATTTTACTAACGGAAGAGACTGCAAAACCCATGTTTTACATGTTCTTTTTTTTTAATATAATATATATTTTTATTGCTATTTATGTCTTTTACATTTTGTAGTCCCCTTGGGTAGCCCACCACCAATTCACCCGTGATCCATCTCCATGGTCCCTTGTGTTCTTTTCTATTCCATTTTGTGCCCTTTCCCTTCCCTCCCTCCGGCTCCCTCCTCCCCTCCTCCCCCCCCCACTGATTGTCTCTCTCCCACCCGGCCTCCCTATAGTCCTGTTATAAGTGAAACCATTTGATATTTTTCTCTTTCTTTCTGGCTTATTTCACTGAG
>PVIJ01023552.1:0-14055 GCA_004024925.1 Scalopus aquaticus | reverse complement strand
AATGCTGTTGTTTAGACTTAGATTCTTTACTGTAGAAGGGGCCTCCATATGAGTAAGTCAGCCAAGTATTTTGTTTTTGTGGCCTCAGTTTCTTCTTTAATATAAATGCTGTTGTTTAGACTTAGATTCTTTAATTCATGTTGCCTAAACTGGCAGTAAATTAGTTTTATGCCACATAGGACCCAGAACTAAAAGGTCAGCAAATATTTCTTAAATGATAAAAGCCAGTGCCAGCTTGACTGGAGCTGATTGCAGAGTAGGCAGAGATGAGTCTAGATGTGATTAGTAGTCATATTGAGCAGAATAAGGAATTTTGTCTTGTCCTTACAAAGAAGGTTTCCGAGAAGGATAATGAGAAGATAAATTTGGATTTTGAAGAAGAAAATCAGCCGACAGTAAAGGAGATGGATTAAAGAGAGGAGGAGCAGGAAATGTAATTAGCATGCTAATTAGCTAATTACCAGAAGAAGAAACCTCACTAGGCTGTTGGCAGCCAAAAGAGAAAGAAGGTAGTAGATGATATAAGGAAGTTTTTCAACTCAATTAAAGTAATATTGATTAATCACCCACTAAGTGCCAGTCACTGTTCCAGACCATTGGAACATCAGTGAAAATGAAATAAAACACATATTCTGTCAGGAGAAAGCAAATATAAGGAGAAATAACTAATAAAGGTAATAAATCACATACATAATATGTTGGAAGATAGAAATGTTAAGGAAAAATACAAATTTGAACTGAGTAAGGGGGTAAAAGGGACGGGCAGCAGTATGCACTATTACATACAATGGGTCATTTAGGGGAAATCTGAGGAAAGATTTGAGTAAGGTGAAAGAATAAGCCCCGAGGGAAGAACATTTAAGGCAGAACAAAAAGGAAGAGTAAAGTCCTCTGAAGCAGGTGTGTGTGCCTAGGGTATTCCAAGAATGGCCATATTGTGAATTTAAAATCTATCTCGAGGCATGATGCTCAATTGTACCAGCCGTCAACTACAGAAATGGAGGATATTTTGAAAGAAAGAAAAGAAAGAATATTCCTTCTTGGCAGTTCTGCATCAAATCAGATTGGACTGAATTTCCTAAAGGGAAAAAAAAAGAAAGAGGAAGAGTGAATTAAGGAGTCAGCCTTGAGCCATGCCTATAGTTAAATCAGAGAAAATGACAGAGACTGGAGAAGGCAGAGAAAACCTGAACCCCATCTATCCTATAAAGAGCTTGGCTAAGAAAAGGGGATTCCCTTGGTGCTTTCCTGGTGGTGCAACGGGGTAAGCCAGCACTGTGGATCTATGGTGCGATTTAGATGCCGGGCTGGGGAGATTCCCACATGGTGCAGCAGACCTCTCCTGCCTCGCCTGCTGCTCCCCTTAGTAGTGTATTTCAGTCTATCTGCCTGTTCTGCTCCCCACTCTGTCTCTGGTGAACTCTCTCACCACCCCACACCTCTGGCCTGCAGCCCAGCTTGTATGCAAAAATAAATCTTTAAAGAAAGAAAAGGGGGTTCCCAGGTGCCAAGTACAGCAAAATGGTCAAGGAGATGAAGATTGCAGAAACAAACAAACAAACAAACAAACAAAAAAAAAAACAATGGGATTGAGAGAAGGGGTTGTTGAGGTTATAAAAGCCTTTTATGATCCCTAGCAAGAACAGTTTCAGTTGATTCAGAGCATACGATTACAAAGTACCCAATAGGTACCCTGTGTACCTGATAGAATGAAAAATCTGTGCTGTCAACAATGAGTGGTATCCTAGACAAGGCGTATATTTGTTTTCAACTATCCATTAAAGTATTTCAATAATGTTTTGAACCTGTCTTTGATAAGAAGTGTTGACAAGTTTGAAAGACTAAAATTAAATGTGTTGAGCTTCAGACTGAAGAAGTGTGCAACTTCTCTTTCCCCTTTGCTCCTTCCGTCTGTTCTGATTTCATAACAAGGAACAATAATGACATGTTGAAGAATTGAGGGTTCCTCATGCTTTTATGGAACGAGGCTGCAGTATAACTCAATTTGCAGACATTCTCTGGCCTAGAGTATGATTTAATTCAGATCATTACCAAAACGTGTATTTATTAATGTAGCATGTCTTTTTCTAGAACATGTTGATGTTCTGCTTTTAGAAAGGCCCTTGGAAAACATGTGGCCATCATAGAGTTAAGAATTGAACTTAACGATGTTTGGTAGCCTCTTCGGTAGTTCCCTTATTAGACTTATTAAGTTTAGGAAAGAATTAAAATATAGTCAGAATTCAATTAAAAAGGATAGATAAATCAGGGATTAATAAATTTGATACAATCACCTTTGGTTCCTCCCTTTGATATGACCTAGAATTCATTTTTTTAATATATAATATAAATATTTCTGGTACTGAACCTACCAGAAAAAGTGCTTTGAAAGATGCTGAAGATTAGACATTTGAAGAATGGGAAAGTATCTTAATATAAGGAAGGTGATGGGCTTATTATTCTGGAAAACAAATTGGAAAAGTATGTTAAAGCTGATGTGATAGATGGTAGGATTTATTTGAAATTCAGGATTGATTGTTAGGAACGTCCTGAAGGATCACAGTTTTGTATTTAAGGTCAACCCCTTGACCCTTACTTTCTTATATCCCTTTCCTTCCAGATTCCTCTCATCCTGCCCTTATTAATATCTGCTCTCAGGAAAGGTTCCACTGTCAGTCTCTTATAACTTCATTTAATAATTTAAATCAGTGTGTTACTTGTCCCAAGTGTGTTTACATTTTAAACAAGAAAGGAAGGTGATGTCTCCATTTAAAATAATTACAAAACAGGCTGATCAGTCTGTATGGAAAACCTGGGAATTTTATGGGTAATTTTTTGACTTGGTGGTTGCACTTTTTATTTATTTGTTTCTTCCATTTTATATTAAAGGAACTGGATAGTTCCCATAATTGCAACATGATGAGATTCTTGTTGTTTTTAATTAACCTGTCTTTTTCTTTCTCAACTCTACAATTAATGTGGCTAAATTTGTTAGCAGATGAAAAATTCTAGTTGTGCTGGTTGCATGTTGCTTTTGCTGTTTCTTTTTTTGATACTACCAGCATTGTGTCAAATGAGAAAAATCTTAAAATCTAGATTTTATAGTCTGTGCTAAAAATCACCACTTTTGCCTTGCAGGTATTTTCCCAGAAATTATTTTTTAAATCACAGCACAATTGGTTTCATTTCTTGGAAGGGGAAACATGTCAGTCAGAGATGTAAGATAGTAATCTATTGTATTTGGTATTATGAATCTCTGGGATTTTGCAGTAAAAGGAAATCTTTACTGAAAATAATTGGCATATTTTGTTAAGAGAGAGTTAAATTGCTATATAGTTGACTATGAATCTGGCAGTTACTTAGAAATAAAAGTTCCAAAGTTTTTTATTTGAATTAGTCATTGCAATTGTATCAATAATGAAATTCTTGATTTTTATGAGTGGAGAAATATGCATTTTTTATCCTTCAATATTCAAAATTACATAAGACACATGCTTTATAGAAACTGAGTAAGTAAGAAATAAAATCTTATGAAAGCATGTTAAAGTGGTACATTAAAGAACGGAAGAAAGTATTGTTCCCTTCCCGAACAAATGAAGGATTTAGGTGGAAGAAATGTGACCAAAGTGAGAAAGTGTGGCTGGGCTGAAATATGGATATGCTGTAGTTTAATTAATTTGATTATCTGTGTGACTACTAGAGTAGTATAAGTAAAACCTTAGGGTTGATGGGGCAATGATGAAGAGGTGTGTGTGTGGGTGTGGTTTGGTGTGTGGTGGTTCTGTGTGTAACAGAGGCAGTACAAGAGACAGATACGGAGAATGAGTTCAGAGGGAAGAGTTAGAGGTCTAAGTAGAGGGGTATATTTGATTATCTTTCAAGTTTTCAACTTGACATTCAAAATGGTTTTTGTTGCTTTGGAAACATTATTTCACCTTTTTGCATCTGAATTTTTCTGAGAAAAACTTCCACTTAATGTCACAATAGCCTCACAGGAACAATTTAATAGTTCTTGCTAAAAGCCCATAAGTACCCTCAGGATAGAAGATGCAGTTTGCAAAGGCATTCTCAGTCTCTGTCAATTTTAATTTAACAGATTGAGAGCTTGATGGGTTTCTTTACCAAATCATCAGTTGTAGGGAATAGAAGGCAAGAGTAATTTTTAAGAAATTGTTAAAATGCTACTTAAATAATGGTCAGAAAATTACTCATTGACCTTCTTCAGTGGCACTTCAAAATATGCCCAATTTTATTTCACCACTTATTAATTAGGAAGAAGTTCCCTTGGGGTACCATTTTTAGGATATTTGGGGGGAAATTTTTTTCCTCTGTATGTGTTCTGTGGGTTATGGGGCTCTTGATTTGTTATGACTACCTCTACTACTATAGTAACTGTGAACACCTAAAGAGGCTCTGAGCCACATGAAAATTCCAGGCAGGACATAATTAAGAAGAAAAAAAATACTCATATTGTTCTTGTTATCATATAGGAACAAAAATTTCCCACCGCAAAATATGTCTTTTTGGCAAAAGGTTTGTTTCATAGGAGAGATTATGAGAGCTGAGTAAAGGTAAAACTATTTTAAAGTAATATTTACATCTATAAAGGAAAAGCTCTTTCACTAAGGGCATCTTCCTCACTGTACTGGGGAGACCAAATCTCCTTATGTCTTTTCAATGGAGAAGGCAGAGTATAATTTGCATATCGTAAAATTGTTCTATGTGCTTCCTTGTTAAACTCCCCAATAGTCCCTCCCTTATCTCCCTTCCATCCTCAACCTTCTTTATCTGAGCTAAGTAATTTAAGATGCTGTCTGGAACTAGATAAGTGAATAACCTGATTTTTCTGGATATCTCCTAGGAATACAGAAAGTATACATGTTATTATTAAACTTCTTTTTGGATCTTATCAATCTGTCTGATGCTTATTTGATTATTTGACATCCTGGAAGAACCATGCCAGGTATGGAATTATTTTCTTTGTGCCCCAACATTATAAAGGCAAGAGTATTTACCCATATCTACATTTTTGAAAGCATCAATAATTCTTCAGTATGCCTCGCATACACAGGTCAAAATATGAAAAAGATTGGTCACCTCTTGGCTCATACATTATTAGAACTTTTTAAACACTTGCTGATTCTAAATGATTCCTGAGGTGAGAGTAAAAATATCTTTTGAAGACAAATGATTCATAGGAAGAGATTCATCCCAATGAGGTAATTATAGGCTCTTAAATAATGGTTGATGTTTGAACCACAATCCTTTACTGATAGTAGGTCTATCATACTGTCTGGGATAGTGAAACTATAAATTTAATGATCAGAATTGGAAGAACAGAAGTGTTTTATTGATTTGCTACTAAATCCCTAAATTAGTCGAGATACCCTTTAAAACCTGAGTAAGGGGTCTCCCTGGTGGCGCAGCGGTTAAGTGATGCTCTGTGGCAGTGTTGGCAGAGGTGAAGCGTGTTCAACGCCCGGCCGGGGAAATTCCCACATGGCACAGCGACATCTCCTGCCTCTCCCACTGCTCCCCTCAGCAGCGTATTTTGGTCGATCTGCCTGTTCTGCTCCCCACTCTGTCTCTGGTGAACCCTCTGGCTGCCCCACACCTCTGGCCGGTACCCCAACTTGTATGCATAAATAAATAAATCTTTTTTAAAAAATTAAAAAAAAATTAAAACATGAGTAAGGAGTCAATGAGGTAAATAGCTTCTTTATATGACTAAAACATAGGTATAATAAAATTATTGTCCTTTAAATAAGACTTAGTGCAATGAAAGTAAGTGGAAATTGATCTTGAATTTATAAAACAAGAAAACTCCTTAATGTGGATGTCTAGAACTAATCTATTTCTTCTTTCTTATAATAGATGTGTGAAAGTAAATAAGAACATTAACTCAAAATTTAAAAATAATTTCTAATACCACTTAATTGCAGACATAATGTTTTAGCAATGCTAATACTTAAGCCATTTAATAATGATTTCATTTTTAAATCTCAAGTTGTCAGTTTTTACATTTATGTTTAAAAATATGTTTTAAAGTATTTTATTTTAGCTTGAAATTCAAATTTAAAAGACAGCAAGGAGAACACCAAAATAAAAAATATATATATTTACCAAAAAAAAAAAAAAAACAACAAAAACCAAAAAAACAAGTACAAACATAATGTCTTAAATGTTATGAAGTTTATATTTGCCTCTTGGTTAAAATCAACTAGATCTTTTCCAAATATGGAGACATGTTTCCCCTGAACACAGCTTTCAAAAATAATTCACTTTTCTGCAGCAGCAAAAAGAATATCAATGAAGTTGAGCTACCACTGGGCTGCTCTTGAGGTAATTAAATACCTTGGACTTTACCTTGAAGTACCTGCTTATTTCTTAGCATTTAGCATTCAAAGTAGTATTGAGTTTGAAATGAGTACATGAATGAATCGCATATGACATTTATGGCAAGACTCTAGGGTCTCATTTCTGCTCTAAACTCTTAGTGCTAATTCCTTTGAAGTTTTAAGAATCCTTTTGAAATGAACTTGCCTTACACCACTTGTACATTCTATTTTCTTTTAATAGAAACCAAAGACAAATTACCATGGGTGGCTTATTCATTCATTCAATGAACGTTTACTAAAAGTTTCCTTTTTGTTAGGCAATAAAGATGGTGAATATGGCTTTTGTTTTAGCAGTGGAGATACAGTGAAACAGTGCTTCATTGATATTTTCATCAGTACAGCGATGAGAAAAGCTATAAAGGAAAGAGCAGAACAGGGTGAAAGAAGCACAAATGATAGAATCCTGGGTTCAGGACTCTCCAAGAGAAGGACTGGTGAAGGTGAAGGGGACAGTGAGGAGGAAGGAGGAAGTGGAATGTTCTAAGGGATGTTTTCTGGGCAAAACTGTATTCTCACGAATGTAATTATGATATTTTTAGTTAATAATTTATAAGATATAGATTATTTTCTGATGATCTGATAATCTGATAATTTTCTGATACTTTTGAAGTTAAGGTTATCGGCATACTGTCCACTAAATCTCTTTAAATTCTGTTCATTATCTCTGTTCTACCCACTCTCATAGATTGGCACAACTATTACAAAAACATTTACAAGTAGTGAATAGACTTAATGGGTGTTCATGGGTGGTAACTTGTGAAATATTCAGGGTTCTGTGTGCTTGAAATCAGGATCAGCAGGTACCTGGTTGCATAGGCTTCCCTTCACTTACTTGCCACCCAGGCTACTGCTGTCTCCTGAACACTGGGAAAGGCCGGGAAAGTCTTACTTTTACTTTTTTATCATGTTAGACTCTTTTAATCTTCCTATAACTGATGTCTTTTGTGTAATAATGTCAACTGTAGTAGCTTGGCACTAAAAACTCTTAATAGTCAATATGATCTACAACCTATATTTCCAACATCATTGCCCAGTACTTCCTTACACAAATTCTAGCTTTTGCCCAAGTAGTTTATTTACTTCCCCCTAATGTAACATATCTCACTTCTAAGAAATTCCCTCCATCCAAAATGCCTTCTCAATTTTTCTTCTTCAAAGGCCTCCTAAATCTACATAATACCAGCACCTCCTCAGTACAAAGTTTTTTTTTTTTAAATCTAAGTACTATTTTTTATCTGACCTGTATGATTTTAAAAATCATACAAAATCTCTAATAATATACCATATTCCTGGATTCCTATCTGTTTGGTGCCAAATAATACATTGTGATTGCCTCCTTGTATTAAAATTTCAGGTATACTTCATTGTATTTTTGTATTAGGTTCCATTTATTATTTAATCCTATAGTTTAGATGTCCTTTTTATGTTTCAGATTAATCTGTGTCACTTTACATTCTTAAAGCAGAGTGCTTTGTCCATATTCATTATGCAATAAATGCATGTTTGCTGGGTTGATGAAAAAGAACAGACTTAGCAGTAACTACCAAGCAAAAGAACTGCATCATCATCAGGAACTTTCTGGTTCTCTGGATTAATATGCAGTGGGTACAATTCCATAACAGATTAATTGCTAGCAATCATGAAGAAGTTAAAATACTCTCAGAACTTAGAAGCTATACTTGAATCATAATGAAGTTTCTTAATTCTGTGCCAAGCGCATAGATTGAGTGTCTACTATTGTTTAACTGGTCTTATTTATGTAGTGGTAATCATTTTCTGAGACTGTGCAGAACATTGAATTGGAATGGGTACAATTTTAGCCTAGAGTCCATATCCTAGTATTAGTTATACATAGCTCAAGATTAGAAATTGTATGAAATTATACATCAACCATGAAAATAAGTGCTAGCCAGTTTTCAGGATATCAAAAAAAAAATGACCTCTGATTTAAGATACTGCTTCTTGCTATTTTCATTGTGATTGATTTTCACAGAATGGCAAACTATATTACTGTTTAATATATCAAGTTGCCTCTTTTCTCTTAAACTAGTGATAAAGAAAAAAAAAACAATAAAAATGGCTTGTCAGAAAGGTGTAGCTTCCTTCAATTTCCATTGATAGCTTGCTGATAAATTATGGTACATCTATGTAACATAATATATACAATATAAAGGAATGAATTTATATTTCTCTACATGGTAATATTTTGTGATCTCCAAAATATATGAAGTTAATAAGCAAGGTACAGATGACCATGCATGACATGCTACCATCTGTATAAATCTTTTTTTTTTAATATTTTTTAAAGATTTATTTTATTTATACATACAAGCTGGGGTACAGGCCAGAGGCGTGGGGCGGCAAGAGGGTTCACCAGAGACAGAGCGGGTAGCAGAACAGGCAGATCAGAACTACACTGCTGAGGGGAACAGCAGGCGAAGCAGGAGAGGTCTGCTGCGCCATGTGGGATTCTCCCTGGCCGGGCATCGAATTCGCATCACTGCTGCCGACAGCTCCGCAGCGCAGCGCTTAACCGCTGCGCCACTGGGGAGGCCCTGTATAAATCTTAATATAAAGGATTAGGGATATATATGAAAAGATATATTAAACATTATACAATTGGTTAATTATGCTGATGGCATTGGAGGAGAGGGGAGATGATTAAAATGGAAAAAAATGACAAACTTCTCACTGAAAATGCTTTATATTTTATAACTTTTGAACGGTGTGAATGTATAAACTATTTAAAAATAAATAAAAATTTTAAATGGGAATACAAGGGGAGAAAAAAGTGCAAGGCAAGGGTATAATTTTCTAAGTGGTGTGGAGCCAATGAATGTTTTCTGAAAACAGAATACTTGTATTAAGTCTATTAGACTCTGAAAAACATTTTGAAAGCTTCTCTTTTTGATATTGTTAACTTTATACACATGCTTCACTATCAGGTTCAAGAAATGTGATTCTAAGAAGGAAAATAGAGTTAAATATCATGATTCCCCATGGAAGCAGTCATCTATAAAGCTGATGTATTTGGTTAGGTGCCTGAAGTTTGAGTCACATATTTAAGACATTATGGAGAAGCCACAGAGAACTCATCAACACCCTCCTTCACAAGAAAACCCATTAGATCTAAGTATATTGAGTACTTCTATGTATAGGCACTTTTCTGGAAATGATGACAAATAATATAGCAAAAAGCAAATAAGCTTACATTGTAGTGAAAGTGACAGAATAAATGATGTAAGAAAATATATTGTATATTTAAGAGTTATGATTGCTAAGGGAAAAAATAAACAGCAGGAAAGGTGGATAGGAATCATTGAAGGCAAAATTGCAATTTTATTCAGGTGGACAGAGAAGACTTTTCTGAGCAGTAGACATTTAATTAAAGTCCTGAAGGAAATGAGACGGTGAGCAAACTATGCAGATATTCAACTTAAAAGCACTGGCAAGTACGAAGTCCTTGCCTTGAGAGAATGCCTGATAAGGTCAATGAACAATATGTTCAGTATGGCCAGAGTTTGAGGAAGAATAATGGAAAATGAGGTCAGAAAAGTGAAGAAGAGAGGGATTGCAAAACTGTATATGACTTTGTAATTCTTTAAAATGAATTTGAGAAGGATGGGAAGCATTTGGAAGGTTTAAAACAAAAGGTTGATAGGACCCATTAGCATTTTTTAAGGATTCTGACTGGCTGCTATGTAGAGAATAGAAACAAGGAATTTTAGAGCAAAATTAAGGATTTCACTTACAAAACTATTAAAATGGTTCAGGAGACAAATGCTGGATTCTACACTGGGAAGTGGAATGAAGTAGAACAGCAGATACATTTTGAAGGTAGATCCAGTAGGATGTGCTGACTATCATATGTGCAGAGGGAGATAAAATCGAGGGTCAGATTGCCAGCAGACTCAGAATGAATTGTAGAACTTAACTAGCTAAAATCAATTTACTAATAATTAATTGGTTCTGGTAGTAGCTAAACACAAGCCTACCACTCTGTCCTTGGTAAAGTATGAAACCATCAGTGCCGCTCTCCATAAATGTCCTTTTCATGAATGAGCACCTGCTCTGTGGTTCAAATTTAATCTGGGTCATTTTAGTAATGTATGTGATACATTACTTACCGGAGTCTTTTTATAGTCTTTTTATGAAGCATCTTTTTATACCCCTGTAATTATGTAACATTAATTTTTTCATGGAGTCATGCCTATGCATTAATACATTCCAAGTTTTGTTTTATTGTGGTGGTAACTTTTTCAGCATAAACACTCCTAAACACACCGTGTCTATGGTCATAACTCCATGATTGCATGGATCTTGTCTAAAGAGACCAGACACGTCCTATTAAAAGCATTTTGTAGATAACAATTCTACCCCTAGTAAACTCTGTAGGTTTGCTAAGGTTGTCAGTGAAATGTCTACAAAAGTATATAACTGGGTCATCACTTTCCCAGATTGGAAAGGGGCAGACAGATTACAAGTCTGATGCTACCCCTTGCCTTCTTAATAGTCAATGATGATGACCAGGAGTTTTCCTCTGAACTAGAGTAAGGAATTGTCGCTCTCTGTGAATTCAGAAGACTGAAAAACCAATCCCTGTAGAGCAAAATTGTAGGAGCTCAGTTTCACATATTCTTTAAGTTAAAGATGTGAATTAGGGGTCTCCCTGGTGGTGCAGCAGTTAAGCGCTGCACTGTGGAGCTGTCAGCAGCGCGCAATGCAAGTTTGACGCCCAGCCCGGGGAGAATCCCACATGGCGCAGCAGACCTCTCCTGCCTCGCCCGCTGCTCCCCTCAGCAGTGTATTTCTGATCTGCCTGTTCTGCTCCCCACTCTGTCTCTGGTGAACCCTCTTGCCGCCCCACGCCTCTGGCCTGTACCCCAGCTTGTATGTGTAAATAAATAAAAATCTTAAAAAAAAAAAAAAAAGATGTGCATTAGGCATTCAGGTAGTCATGTCTACTCAGTTAACTATATGAATCTGGAAATCAGGGAGACATCTAGAAGACAGACTCACTAATGTATAGGTAGTTTTTGGAGTTACAAGATAATTTGTGATCATTTGGAGAATGACAATGCATAGAAAAATAAACAGTAATACAACAATATTTGCATCAATAAAAATGGGCAAGGCAAAATATTGAACAAGAATCTTAAAAATATGTATACCATTCATTCAGAAGTTCCAATCTAGTAGTTACCTTATGGAGTGATCATGAGAAATGCAGAAATGTGTTTATAGTAATGTTATTTTAATAAGAATACATTAAGAATAACAAATGACTAAAATAGTTAACTTTACTCATTCTCCATTAAAATAATTGACACATATGTGGGAAATAAAAATAAAATAGATTAAGAATCTATGTGATTTTAGACCAGAAATATATTTCTCATGGACTTTTTTTAATCAAGAAAGTTCCAAAAGTTGGCAATAATTATCCTAAATGGTGAAGTTCTCCTTTTTCTCCTTTTCTGTTTTCTAAAATTTCTACATAAACTATATATTTGAAAGAAAAATGAATGTTATGGAAAACAAAGATAACTAGTAATGTGGACTTGAATTTTCATAAAAAGAATATATTTTAATTATTTTTACCAACTCAACACACTTATTATTCAGCACTCATTATACATGAATCAGGCACAAGGCACATAGCAGTGAACATAAGAGACAAAAGTCCTTTTCCTCAAGGAGCTCACGTGAGATGATAAATTGACATAAAAATAAATTATCTGTTGGGAACTGATATGTACTATGATGTCCAGTAGAAGACAAGTTGTCAAATTGATGGCATACTTTGAATCAAAACTGCAGTTTGAAATAGAACCTATGATAGCAAACATTCTTTTTTTCATTCCTCATTTCATCAATAAATATGATGCTTGCTACACATATTTTTATAGAAACCTTTTATTGATTATGGAACACACTTATCCTCCTAGTGTTCTACGAGTAATCATAAATTTTTACTTTTTCTGAATTTTATCTAATCTCAATAGTGATTATTGAGATAATCATTATTCCTCTTTATTCTGTCAATACAATGAAATATATTAAATAATTCTCAAATGTTAACAGTGCATTCCTGGAATAAATGTACTTAATTTATTTTTATTATATAAATTCTATAATTTATGTATTTACAATATCCATAAAAATTTATATTTACAAGAACCTATTATATTAATATACATACTTGTAACTTAAGTTTAAAATGTGTTTTTATGAGTGGGGAGAGTGCTGTTAGTTCTTTAAGAAAAAATTCATAGCTCCATCCATGGAGTATTTTTGCCCTCCAAAAATATTATAATGCAATCTATTCAACCTCTTGATCTAACTGCCAGTTCACAGATCATTTGGGCATTCAGGTACATGTTAAATGACACCTGAATGAGTAATTAACCATATATAAAATAATGGCAATTTTACAGAATCAGTTACTTTGTTTCTTCATCATATATAATGGTGAAGTATTGAAATTTTGCTATCACAGCTTCTATTTCAAACTGTACTCTCTACTCCCTGGGGTTGAAAAAAGGGAAGATGAAAGAAGGAATTGTTAGAGACTTGAAGAGACAAAATAAGTGCAGGTATAGATCCTTTTGGGTCTAATTTCAACAAATCAGTAGCCAATGACATTTTGAAATAATGTGGAAACTTGAATACCAACTGGGTATTAGAAGACATCAAGATACTATGACTGATTTTGTTAGATCTGAAGTTCAAAAAATCATCTTTTAGAGCTATACATTGAAGGATTTAAAGTGAAATTATAATCTCTGAGTTTAAAAAGACATCCAGATTGTTACCATGGTAGTCGGCATCCTGTCTTAAAATAGCTTTTTGGCATTCTTTCTTACCTCAATTTCCTCTCATGAATAGAGAACGCCAAGTGTCAGTTTATCACCTATAAAATGGGGCTGGTAGTCATAGTTACTTCATAGAGTAGCCCTTCTTAGAGAGAATCCAATTAGATAATATCTGTAAAGTACTTTCAGAGTGTATGTTATACTGGATGCCTTCTTTTAATAGTAGGTGTCATTCATGTATTCTGATATAGTTCTTTCCAAAACATGCTGCATTACTAATTCTTCATTAAAATATCTACTTCAAATATAATTTCCACAGGAAAAAATCCATCCAGAAAAAGTAAAGTAAAAGAAGTGGAATAGATGAACCAACATTAGCAAACTTGCTGAAACTAGTTTGTATGTAATGTATAGGTTCATTAAACATTTTTTTATTTTTGTGCATATTGAAAATCATTCATAAACAGCTAAAATTTTTATTAAAAACAAAGGATACTGTTAGCTTGTAGATGCTTCAATCTTATTTTTACTACTGCTATAAAGTAGTATATATACCTTACTCATCTCTACTATACATGGCTTATCTTAAATTTTGATGAAATTTTCAAAATTGATGCTTATTTTCCTATTTCCTTTTCATACATTTTAACCACATTTTAAAGACAATAGCAGTTATTCCATTGTGGAGGAACAAAAGTGTGGAATGGAATTTGCAAAATCTTTGTAGTTCTCTAAAATATTCGTTTTTGAATGTTAGATGATTGTAAGCTAGCAACAATTTCCTGCAAGCAAAGAGGAACTAAGTTTGCCCTTTATCTTTTCCTCCTGATTTCCAATCACTC
>PVIJ01023551.1:0-14056 GCA_004024925.1 Scalopus aquaticus | reverse complement strand
ACAGGTGTGAGGTGGTATCTCATAGTGGTTTTGATTTGCATTTCCTTGATTATAAGTGATGTTGAGCATTTTTTCATGTATCTGTTGGCCATTTGCTTTTCTTCTTTGGAGAAGTGCCTTTTTAACTCTTCTGCCCATTTTTTGACTGGGTTATTGGCTTTGTTTTTGTTGAGTTGTGTGAGTTCCTTGTAAATTTTTGATATCAGTCCTTTATCAGTTGTATTGTGTGCAAAGATCTTTTCCCAGTTGGTAGGGTGTCTGTTTTGGTTAATGTCTCTTTTGCTGTACAGAAGCTTTTTATTTTGATGTAATCCCATTTGTTTATCATGTCTTTTACTTCCTTCGCTTTGAGCGATGTGTCTTTCAAGATTTTGCTGAGATGTATGTCGTGTAGAGTTTTGCCTATATTTTCTTCTATACATTTTATGGTTTCAGGTCTTATATCCAGGTCTTTTATCCATTTTGAGTTGACTTTTGTGCAGGGTGTGAGGTAGTAGTCTAGCTTCATTTTTTTGCATGTGGCTGTCCAGTTTTTCCGGCACCATTTATTGATTAGACTGTCCTTGTTCCACTGCATTTTCTTTGCTCCTTTGTCAAAGATTAGTTGTTCATAGATATGTAACGTTAATTCTGGGTATTCTGTTCAGTTCCATTGGTCTTTCTGTCTGTTTTTGTTCCAGTACCATGCTGTTTTAATTATTATGGCTCTGTAATATAGTTTGAAATCAGGGAGTGAAATTCCTCCGTTTTCTTTCCTTTTAGTTAGTAGGGCTTCAACTATGTGAGGTTTTTTGTGGTTCCATATGAATTTCATCAGTAATCGATCTATTTCTTTGAAGAATGTCATTGAGATTTTTATTGGAATAGCATTAAATCTGTAAATTGCTTTTGGTAGGATTGCCATTTGATAATGTTAATCCTTCCAACCCATGAGCAAGGGATGACTTTCCATCTTCTTGTGTCTTCTATTTCATTTTTAACATGCATTTGGATTGTTCCTAGTTTCTGACCGTTATTAACGTACAACCGTGATCTCTCCGTTGTATGTGTTCTGGTCAACATGTGTGCACATTTCAGTTGAGTGCATACCTACAAACAGAATGACAGGATATGCACAGAGTTCTACTTTAGTGGATGTTGCTAGTTTTCCAAAGTAGTTAATGATATGTACGATTAAATCATTTATCTGCTGGCAGTATATTAAATTTCAGACTGTTCCTCAACTACACTTGGTATTTTCTACTTTAGTTTTAGCTATTCTGGTGGGTATGAAATGGTATACATTGTGGATTTTGTTTGTATTTCCCTGCTAATTTTAGGTCTTTTGTATGTTTATTAGCCTTTTGGCTATTATATGAAGTGTTCATTTTTTTCAAGTTTTTCTATGGTGATTTGACTTTTATTAACTAAAAGTTCTTTTTAGATCATGAAAATTTGGGTTTTAGATTTATATATTGCAAATATATTTTCCGCTCTGAGGATTGTCTTTTCATCCTTTTAATGGAGTCTCTTTGATTCTGCCTTACAGATTTCAATTCTGTAGTGAAGTTCTTCTTGTATTAAATTTTCTGTTGGCTAGATTGGCAGTATTAGAACAAGGAGCTGCTCATGGTAGGATGGCCCCAGGGAAGTGCGCAATTTGATGTTTTGTTTTGTTTTTGAATATTCACAGATCTGTGCAGTCATCATCAAAGTCAACTTCAGAATATTTTTACCATTTCAAAAAGAAACCCTGTACCTTTTAACAGTCACCTATATAATGCCCTCCTTGCCCCCAGGCCTAGTCAAGCAGTAATCTTCTTGCTATCTCTATAGAATTGCGTATTCTTAACATTTCATATAAATGGTATAATATGTTGTCTTTTCTGAATGGCTTCTTTCACTTAGCATATTTTCAAAATTCATCCATGTTGTAGCATTTATGAGTATTACATTCCATTTTAGATTGTATAATATTCCACTGTATAAATATGCCACTTTTTTTTAAATCCATCAGTTGATAAATATTTGGGTTCTATCCACCTTTTGGCTATTAAGAATAATGCTGCTATGAGCCTGTGTATACAAGTTTTTGTGTCGATAGCATTTTCATTGACTGGGTCATATGTTATCTCCATGTTTAACCATCTGGCAGGGCTTATGAACTACCAGACTGTTCTCCAAAATGACTACATCATTTTGCATTTTCACCAGCAGTGTATAGCAGTGTGTATGGTTCCAATTTCTCCATGTCCTCACTAGCACTTGTTTTCCTTTTTAAAAAACAAACGAAAAATCCTGTCCTAGTGGGTGTGACGTGATACCCTGACATGGTTTCAATTTACCTTTCTCTAATAACTGATGCTGTTGAACATATTTTCATATGTTTGTTGGCCAATCATTTCCCTTTTCATTTAGAAGAAATGTCTTTGTAAATCCTTTGTTCATTTTTAAATTAATTGTCTTGTTATTGAGTTGTAAGAGTAACATATATTCTACAAATTCCTTATTAGATGTGTGATTTGAAGTTATTTTTTCCCATTCTGAGCTGAAGCTTTTTATTTTGACTTAATTCAGTTTAATTTTTTTCTTTTGTTGCTTATTCAAATAGACTAAAACACGCTGTGTATTCTTTTAAGAGTTTTGGTCTTGAATTTAAGTTTTCAGTTCATTTTTGAGTTAATTTTTGTATCTGGTGTGAGGTAAGGGTCTACCTCCATTCTTTTGCTTATGCCCATCTAGTTGTCTCAGCATTATTTGTTAAAGACTGTCCTTCCCTGTCAGTGTTCTTAGCATCCTTGTCAAAAATAAGTTGACCATAAATAAATGTTTATATTTCATGATTCTCCATTCTGTTCCATTGATCTATACCATTATCCTTGTGCCATTACTACACTATCTTAATTACTTGCTTTGCAATAAATTTCATAAACAGACAGTGAGAGTTCTGTAACTTTTTTTTTTCTTTTTAAGATTACTTTGGTTATTCTGGTTTCTTTGCGTTTCCACATAAATTTTAAAATCAGCCTCACAACTTCTAAAATGAAATCAGCTGAGTTCCAGTTGTAATTGTGTTGAATCTGGAGGTCAGTTTGGGGAGTACAACCGTAAGACAATATTATGTCTCCTGATCCATGAACATGAGATGCTTTCCCTTTATTTAAATCTTTGGCTTCTTTCAACAGTGTTTTATAGTTTTTAGAATTTAAGTTTTATACTCGTTAAATTTTGTTAAAACTTTATATTCTGAACCTTGCTGAACTTGCTTTCTAATTCTAAATTTTTTTTAAAAGATGTATTTATTTATGCATACAAGCTGGGGTGTAGGCCAGAGGTGTGGGGTGGTGATAGGATTCACCAGAGACATAGTGGGGAGCAGAACAGGCAGATCAACTGAAGTACATTACTGAGGGGAGTAGTGGGCTAGGCAGGAGAGGTCTGCTGCACCGTGTGGGAATCTCCCTGGCTGAGTATCGAACTCATGCTGCAGTGGCTCTGAATAGCTTCATAATGCTGTGCTTAAACCTGTTGCACCACCAGGGAGGCCCTAAATTTTTTTTAAATTGAATTTTGAAGGGGTTTCTTTATATAAGATTGTGTCATCTATAGATAGAGATAATTTTGCTTCTTTCTTTCCACTGTGGATGCCTTTTATTTATTTATTTTTTGACTAATTGCTCTGATTAGAACCTCAGGCATAATGTTGAAGTTTGTTAGAGGGGCATCGTTCAGATGTTAACTAATAAGTATGTTAGATTTTTTTTGTTTGTTTGCTTTGGTTTTTGTAAAATAGATGCCCTTTTCCTCTTTTTCCTAGTTGGCTGTTTTTTGTTTTTAATCATGAAAAGGTTTTTGTGAAATGCTTTTTCTGTTTCTTTTGAGATGATCTGGACTTAACTTGAATACGATATCCTAAGTGAATAGGACATTGTACAATGTTTCCTTTTATTTAAAATATTACTTAAAAATGATTCTTATTTTAGGAGCCTCCCTGGTGGCTCAAGCCTCCCTGAGTCTCAGCACTATGAAGCTAGCTGCAGCCTCTGCAGCATGAGTTCAATCCCCGGCCAGGGAGCTTCTCACATGTACAGCAGGCATCTTTTGAAAGGCTTGCCTGCTGCTCCCCTCAGTGGTGTATTTCAGTAAATCTGCCTGTTCTCCCAACTCTGTCTGTGGTGAATCCTCTTAACCCTCCACACCTCTCGCCTACACCCCAGCTCTTGTAAGCATAAATAAATAAATCTTTTTTAAAAAATCATTCTTAGTTTTGGGAAGATTTAGCCAGTTTCATAGTGATTTTTTTAAACTCAATAGAAACAGGTCTTTTGGTGTAAAACATTTATTGAAGACATCAATTTTTCTTTCTTTTTATTTATTTATGCATACAAGAACTGGAGTGTAGACCAGAGGTGCAGGGGGTTGAGAAGATTCACCAGAGACAGAGTGGGAAACAGAACAGGTGGAGCTACTGAAATACACTGCTGAGGGGAGCAGCAGGCAAGATAGGAGAGGTCTGCTGCACCATATGTGGGTTAGTTCCTTGGCCAGGACTGAACTCATACCACAGTGGCTGGTGATAGCTTGATAGTGCTGAGACTTTACCTGTGCCACCAGGGAGGCCCCAATACCAATTTTACTTTATCTGATACTCATTGTTTAATCAGGTCTTGAACTTACTGCATTTTGCCCCCAAATCAGAAAGAGGGAGAAATAGAACTTTTCGCTCTTTCGCGGATAGCATTATCTCAGTTGTAACCTATAATAATTCCTCTACTTTTAATAGTGTTGAACTTCCCTTTTTTGCTCACTGTAACCATACTTCAGATCCAGTAATTCACTCAGAGCCGATGCTGTGCACATTTCTTAATGTGTACAGTCTTTTTTAATTTCGCACTTTCTGTATGGTGATTTTTGCCCTGAAGATTTCTAACTTCTCTCCTCTGCAATTAAAATTTTTCATTTTTTCTGGAGAATTTGATGTTATAAACTATTTCCTTTTTTAAAAATTACCTCTACTTTGCTGAAACACACCTGTTTTACCTATTTCTGTCCACATGAGTCTTCAGCTCTCTGCTCTGCAGGACCCATTCTCAGCAAGGTCTTTTTTTTTTTTTTTTTTTAAATCTACTTAATGAATGTAGTATATACTACTGTTTTTATTTGTCCCCCTTTTCATGTATTTGAATCCAGCATGGATGTCAATGTAACATTAAAAGGTAGTTTATATAGGTTTTCCCTTTGTTGGGTGTTTGGAATCCTTCAACTTTTTGCTATTATTTAAATGAGGTGGTTAGAAACATTTTTAGTGCAGACTCCTCTTACCCCCTTTGAATAATTTTCTCAGAATTTATTTCTCAAAATTGTCAAGGCCAGCTCAAAATTATGACTTTTGTAGTCTGGCCAGAGTACTCACCAAAAACAGCACTTGAATTTATGTTGCTGCTGTTCTTTGCATTCTTCATCCCCTCATGCTGTCACAAGTTGGTACTATTATTTTACTTCTAATCAAATAGGAGTAAGTTAGGAGCTTATAGTTGCTGTAGGAACCTTATAGGTGTCCTGTTTTTGGTTTGATTAAGACTAAACTTTCTTCTAAGTTTTTTTTTAAAGATTTATTTATTTGTGCATATAAGAGCTGGGGTGTAGGCCTGAGGTGTGGGGGCGGGGGAATGGGATTAGAGGATTCATCAGAGACAGAGTGGGGGGTAGAACAGGCCAATTGACTGAAATACACTGCTGAGGGCAGCAGTGGGCAAGGCAGGAGAGGTCTGCTGCACCATGTGAGTTACTCCCTGGCTGGGGATTGAACTTGTGCTGCAGTGGTTGCCGATAGCTTCATAGTGCTGAAACTTAACCCCTTGTGCCACCAGGGAGGCCCCTTCTAAGTTCTGTTATTACAGAGCAGCCACAGGAAAATAGTGTGACATGGGTGAGTCCTCACTGTGAGTTTAAGTGACAAGACCCCAAAGCAGACACACAGAAATAATTGAAATAAAAAGTTTATTTACAGGGGAAACATGGAGGGGAGAAATAAGCCTAATTGGTTGACATGTCCTGCCAGTAATGCCATCTGAGTTGAGACACCAGGGTACAAGTTGAAAGCCAGGAAAGTCAGAGAGCCCGAGCATGTGTTCAGTTATAAACCTAAGCATAGTTGTTTAATTGTACCCCTAATTCCCAGTGAACTCCCATTCAGGAAGTGAGAGATTCATGGCATACTGGGAGTTGTAGTCCTCTGCATCTGAGACCTCTTTAGCATGGAGATAGAGGTGTAGTTCATTCAGGATGTCATTCACAGGCCCAGAGTTTGCTCCTTACTTCAGCAGTTTTACTCATTTAACTGGCTTGGTTTGGTTTTAACATGTAGCACTTCACAAATTTACATGTCATCCCTGCACAGGGGCCTTGTTAATTTTCTCTGTATCGAAGGTGGGGGACAGGTCACGGTGCATTCACACCATGCACTCAAAATTGCAATACACCACTAAGGCTCATAGTGTAACAATAAGATCTATTAACAAAGGGGAGAATGGGAAGAAGAAAAGAGTTTCTAAGGCCACAAATGGACGGCTGTACTTCCCCAGAGAGTGTCCAGTAGTACAAAGCGAAGATTATTTGTGCAAAATGGTGATGTCCCTTCAGTAAGAGCTTGGAGCTGCCGGCTCACTGGTAAGTGGTGGACCAAGATCCAACTTCTAGTGACAGCTGGAGGTGATCACAGGTGGGGCTGCTAGGGTGATACCCTAGGGTGTATACAGCAGCAGTCCAAAGATCAGTCTGGACTGCACCAGATGCCAGACTAGACAGTGCTGGACGCAACAGCACCAGGAGGTGGTACCAGAGAAGCAAAAGTGGTGGACAGCTCTCAGGTGACTGGACACAGGTCAACAGTGCCAGTCAGCACTGGTCAGCAGGTGATGGTGCCAGAGAATAGGCACCACTGTTAGTTCTTAGAGATGCTGGGTATAAGCCAACAACAAACAGCTTTTTTAGAGACACCAGCGCAGGCCAATGGTGCATTCTGCAAGTGATGTCAGAGCCAGGGCTGGAGTTAGGTCTACGGATGTCTCAAAGTCTGTTGAGGTCTCAGAGATCTCTGTAAAGGTCTTTCCAGTAGTCCCAGTAAACCTCATCTGAAGCAGTCTGGTGAATGGCTCAAATGGTAACCGTTCTTGCTTATATCACAAATCTTCAGGGTTCCCACCTTTTATTTATTTTTTAAAGGTTTATTTATGCATGTAAGAGCAGGGTGTAGGCCAAAGGTGTTGGGGTGGGGGCCCGTCAGAGGATTCATCAGAGACAGAATAGGGAGCAGAGCAGGTAGATCTCCTGAAATACACTGCTGAGGGGAGCAGCAGGCAAGGCAGAAGTCTGCTGTGCCATGTGAGAAGCTCCCTGGCCGGGGATTGAACTCATGCTACAGTGGCTGCAGATAGCTTCATAGTGCTGAGACGTAACCCCTTGAGCCACCAGGAAGGCCCTGTTTCCCACCTTTTAAATTCATTAGTTTGCTTGCAATTCCAGCTATTCGATGAGTGCTGGATGAGCTCCAGTCAGATTGGTCCATTTATACTTCTGAATGGTCTCAAAAACCTTGAATTGCACTATGGCTCTAGTGCAATATTCATAAGTAAAACCCCAGCCTCTCTGTCCACACCTGAACTGCACTGAAGTTGAACCGTCTAGTCAGCGGTGGGCTCAGGGGAGCCAGAGCCAGAGCCAGCTTCAGCCAGACCGGATGCTCATCTACATCCTGCGTGTCCAGTGAGGGCCAGATGCTCACCTGAGCAGTCAAGAGTTCCATGGGCCTGCAGGTAGCACCTAAGGCAGGCCCTCATGAAGCCACCAAGCCTGGACACACCCAATGTCTGTGACTGTTAAACAGCTGAGAGGTCTCTTTTTCAAGTTCAATTTTAATATATGTGCAGGAGAAGCAAGCATTTATTTTGGTGTTTGAACTGTATTTGAAGTAAGTTATCAAGCTATTTAAATTGTATGGAAATTCTTATGAAGAGTTCTACATTTTGCTTTTATATTGATCCATGCTTATAGATTATGTTTTTGTCAGTATTAATAATTGCTTCCATTTTCTCTAATTTCCTGAGTGTTTCTGTTAAACTCATAGATATTTGTTTGTGTCTTTCTAGAAGAGTACCACATTTAGATGCTGTATTTTATGACATATTAGCTTATTTTTTCAGTATTAACTGTTTTCTATTTTGTCTAGCTTCACGTAAGTTTTCATATTAAATTTATAGATACTTAAGATTTTCTGGAATCTGTTCCACTGGTCTGGTTTTCTTAGCAGAACTTCTACCTTGAGTTCTTGTCAATTTCCTGACTCTGGTGAAATGAATTGGGCAAGATAAAGTGTCATGATGCTGTTTCTTTCCCTCTTCACTGCCCAGGAAACTTAGCCAGAGCAGTGCATCTCCTTGCCCCAGGCTCTTGTGTCCTGTCTTGGTTTCTACTAACTCTCCAGAATGAAGGGATCTCTCACTTTGAACTCTTTAATAGTTAATACCTGAGCCTTTTTGCATTCTTGCCTCTTTGTCTTTCCACTTTCTTTTTACTGTTAAATTGTCAGGATTTACGATTTACTTTTTAGAGTCATTAGTTATAATTTGGCATTCACGCCGTTAAATCAATTTGGAGAATAATCATCTTTATTTTAATTTTTCTTGGTTGGGTCCAGGTGTGTGTCTTCTCATTCTCTTTCTACATTCGCAGTTCTTTTTTCCTCCCTGCTGTTTGGGCTTTTTCTTCCCTTTCTGAAACTTCTTCCCAGGCACATGGTTCTTTCATTCTTGTCATAACTCCCTTCATTGTTTTTCAATATTTTTTTTTCAATTTTGAAAAATATTATTTGATTATTTTCTTTGTGATTTTAAAACAATAACACTCATTCTGTGGGCCTCTATTATTGTAGACTAATTCTTTTTTTTACCTGTTTTCTGGTTCTCATGGCTTTACTTGTATTGTCTTCTGTTTGTTTAACTGCCTCGTTGTCATTATTTCTTTAAAATTATCATCTTATGATTTATATTCTGCTTGCCTCATTTAAAAAAATTCTGTTCTGCTATTTGCTGCTTCACAGGTGTTTTAAATTATTGTGTAATATGTCATACTTCTGCAATATTCTAGTCTGTTCTTAGATGACATTCCCTATATATATGTGTGTGTGCATGTATGCACACACACCTTTAAATAGTGTAAGTGGGTTCCATTTATCTTTATTTATCTCTGTTCTTGTAGACTTGACTCTGCCAGACCCTTTCTTCTGTCCTTTATGATTTGTACTTAGTTACCACTCCAGTTCCTGAGGTGCCCTTTAAAATTTCCTTGTATTCCTTAAGTTGAGCCTGTGTGTATTAGTGATGTAGTGATAATTTTTTCCTATTAATTAATGAATTTTTTAATTAAACTTTTATTTTCTTACATCATTACTCATTTTTGTACAGTATTTGATTTCTTCCCTTAGGTGTAGTCTCTATAAATCTCTCACCACCACACCACCTGTGAACTGTCACTATAGTTCCTCGTGCTTTTCCCTCCTCTCCCTCTCCGTCCCTATCCCCTCCTGTATGCCTCAGATCTGTATTCAATCCTGCAAATTTTGTCTTTTTTTTTTCCTTTGAAACTTTGTTCGGTTCCCCTGTATTCCTCCTGTAAGTGAAATCATCAATATTTTTCCTTTTCCTTCAGACTTAATTCACTGAGCATAATCCCTTCCATCTCCATCCATGTTGCTGCAGATGGCATGAGTTTGTCTTTTTGATTGCCGAGTAGTATTCCATTGTGTATACCACATCTTCTTGATCCAGTCATCTATTTTTGGGCATTTGGGTTATTTCCATATCTATTGCAAATAATGCTGAAATGAACGTAGGTGTGCAGGTTCTTTTCAAATTAATGTTTTTGTATCCTTTGGGTAGATTCCTAGGAGTAGAATTATTGGGTCATATGGTAGCTCCATTTTTAGTAATTTGAGGGTCCTCCACACAGCTTTCAATAGTGGTTGGATCAGTTTGCATTCCCACTAGCAATCTAAAAGGGTTCCTTTTTTCCCACATCCTTGCCAGCATTTGTTGTTGCCAGTATTTTTTAATAAGGGCCTTTCTCACCAGTGTGAGGTGGTATCTTGTAGTGGAATGATAATTTTTAAATGATAAAATAATAGGAAAATTAGATTGTTGCATCTAGGAATCTGATATAATTGCCTTCTGGGTGACAGCAGTATTCTATTTGTATTTCCAAGATTTTATAAAGCACACAGTTGTGTCAGTGCAAGATTTCAAGTTCAATTTCAGATTTCAGGATTTCTAGAGCTTTGTAACTTGACCCTAATAAAACTTGAGAATTTTTCTAGTTGTTTCTTCAAATATATGTCCCTCTGTTGTTGCTTTAGTAGGTTTCCTGGAGTGAGTAAAGGCAGGAATTTCAGCATTTTTCCTGGAGGTCACCTGTTACTCTGAATGTACTATTACTGAATATGCAGTTCTTTGCCTTCTTTGAAAAAGAATTCAGCGTTAAGACAGAGGATCATGCATCCAGAGAAGGTTTATTAGACTTATGCCTAAGCACAAGGGAGGCAGCACTGAAGGAGAGGTTTCAGACTGGCTTTCTGCAGGGAAAGAAATAGAAAAAGGAATAATTCTTAGAATTAGCGGTGTTGGATGAATCCTCCAATCGGGGCAGTCATGGGTGGGCAGCAAGGGTTGTGACAACTATTGCTTTTCTACCCATTTGCTTTTTGGACATTGTTGGTGGCACATGAATTTTTCCCTTCTAAGATGACGCAATACTCATTACCGCCACTCCAGGAAGGTCATATCTATCCACCATGTGGGGGACAGGGCTCCTGGCCGGGAATTGTGCTATAAAGGGATATGGAGGGTGGAACTAATTGCTTATCAAGCTGTTTAGTCCACTCCTCTTACCAGCTCCTGAGCCTGCCCTCCTGTGCTATCTCAGTACCATTAATCAGTATTGTGTTTTATCTGGGATCAATCACCGTCTCTGAAAGTATTTCTCTCTGTCTCTGTTTGAGAATAGATGTATTGCTCAAGGATAAAAGTGAGGATATAATATGGAGTGAAAAGAAAAGGAACTGATTTCAGAAGTGATTTCCACAATACTTCCCCTCCCCCATCATGTTTTCCTTTTTTGTTGACTATTTGATTCATACCATTTCCTCACTTGACTGCTACTTTGGTAACAGGTAGTTTCCCACCTCTCAAGAACATGATATCTGAACAGGTGGAAAAAGAGGCCATGTGAATACAGACTTTAGAATAACAAGAACAACAAAAAGTAGCCTTTCTTTTCACTTAGAGATTATGAACCACTGAGTCCAAAGCTCTTCTTTGGAAATGTAGAAAACCTGAAACTTAGTGTAAAAATGAAACCAAAGTGCTTCAGAAATGAACTATATTACCTCCTTATATTCAAGGTTAAGGTGGTTTTTGAAAAAATAATTCCATCTCATTTCCCGAAAGGGTATAAACTCTACAAGTGATATAATGAATCAGAATAAGCCAGCCCACTTATAAGATACGCTCTAGATAATGATACTTGCTTGCTGAGATTATTCAACATGTTATTTCAAAGTGACAAGATTCAGAGTAGTCTGGGAAGAAAAGTCAAAAGTGGCAGCAATATTCACTGATAGTTTTATAGGAGACACTCATACATACAGCCATTTTTTCAGTATATTTATCAAGGGGGAAAGACCCCTGAAGAGCAAAATAAATTATTTTGTAAATTACAGTATACAAAGTAATAGAAACTTTCTTGGGGAGTGATCACAAAGCATTTTGCAAAAAGCTCCTACCACTTTTGAAATGAAAGTGGAGTCTGATACCTCATGGCCTTCATTAGTTTGACCCCTCCTCTTCTTTGGCTGCAGGGGCATCAGTGGGAGTTGTTTGCTTAAAATCTGCTGGCATCTTCCTTCCCTCTCCCTCCTGCAGATACAGGTTCAGATATTTCTGCATACATTCCTACGTGACCCAGAACTGGTCTGTACAGTCTGAGCCTTTATCATCCTCCGTCCTATAGTAGAATCAGGAAAAGGCCCACTTGAAATGTTTCCTGTGGGGGCCAGTGGTCACTCTCTGAAAGCATGGACAATTTCAAATAAACTGGTCTACAGAATGTAGGGGTCATCGACCACCAGCTCAGCATTGCTTGGAGTTTCATGGTCTTTTGTCCCAAATATGATTTGATCCTTCCCATCTGTCAATAGACTTCCCAGATGTCAATAGACTATCACATGCAAACCTCAAAATAATGGCCCACAGTAACTTTTAAGCAAGGAAATTTTGAGACATTTATCAAAAATTCAAAGTTCTGCTGACCAGTATCCTGTGGAACTCTTGTAATCATTAAGGATTTTTGTGTACACTCAGAAACTCAGGCCAGGAATTCAGGGTTTAGAGGACTAAATTGAGGAATTGGGAAGGCATCAAGATCAAGGCAGTGCCCCTGTCATTCTTTCTGGAGCAGCAGACCTGTCTCTGTAATTCTGCTTGATACAGGGCAAAACTGGAGAGAAAGGGATGACCAAATTTATAAACCCTCACCCCTGTGCTCATGATGACAGGACAAGACCCAGATTTATATCAGGAATAAGAAGAGAGTTCTAAGAGAGAAGATTTATTGGCAGATGCCACTTGCCCTAGAGCAGATAGTATTGCTGAGCAGAGACAGTGGTGCAGGCAGAAGCCAAAAAGAGAGAGCAACCCACCTGTGTTTAATCTTTTTAAGCTTAACCTGGCAGTGCCGATCTGTCCCTAATCTGCAGCAGCCCTGGTTCAGAGAGTTAGGATGAGGAAAACTCCATGTGTTTCCATCAATTTGGCTATGAGTATCAACCACTGGCTCAGAGGTTGCCCCTCACTGCTCCTCTCTGCAGAATGAAATCTGTGTGCAGCCTATCTTAACATTCTTGGCTTTCCCAATAGCCATTCCTCTACCATCCTGGCCCCTCTGGTGTCTGGCCCCTCCAGTTCTGCCTTTGGGTGGGTTCTTCCTGTGCTGTGGAGCAGTGCAGACCTTCTTCAAATTATGATAGATAAATCTATATAAACCCATCATAAATTGAAAGTTAAAAATAGATATCTAAGTAAAATGCATTTAACACTGTGTTCTAAAAACACTGGCAGCATAGTGCACTGTAAGATAAGGTTTGTCTAACCTCATGATTTAGTGGCCGGCCAGAAGCTTCAGTTCCCTCATGCTACCCAGCATCATAAGACTATCATACCACATACCATACACTCAGGAAAAGATCAGAATTCAAAGTACAGTTTCTATAGAATTCCTATTGCTTTCACAGAATGTGAAGTCAAAAAACCGTAAGTCAAACCATTATAAATAGGAGACTGTCTGTATTCTCAAGGGGCACAGATAAGACATTGGCACACATCTCTGAGTAAGGGTAATCTAGGCTATCAGCTACCTTAAAAGGTGTTTTGTCACAGATTACCTAGGGAGTCTTTGTGAAAAGAGTATCAGTTTCTACTTTCTAGAGGTTTTGGCCACATTTTTAAAAACTCCTTGGATGATTCTGGCACATCATAAGGTGTGGTAATCACTTTACTGAAATCTGTGTAAATAAATCAATACATATTTACATTTGCATGAAGAATAATGGAAGGGAAGAAGAAACAAAGAAACTAATAGTGGCTTTAGAGATTGTGGGTGGTTGAAGGCAGGGATGGAAGCACAGTATCTTTTTAAAAAAACTTATGGCCCACTTAAAAGTTTAATAAAATTCTTAAGCTTAACAATTTAAGACGTTCATTTTTTAAAAAAATTGTAGTACGGACCAGAAGATGTCACCCTGTTTTTTTGGCCAGGTTTTTTATCTGTAAAGTGATACCATTTTTTTTTTTTTTTACTAGTTACATTTTCTTTAATGAAGTATCATGACATCATTACTACATATAGAATGTCTGTAACATTCTTTTTTTATTGTTATTTAAATTTATGTCTTTTACATTTTGTATTCCCCTTGGGCAGCCCACCACCAATTCACCCGTGATCCATCTCCATGGTCCCCTGTATTCTCCTC